>JAYMFT010042956.1:0-15539 GCA_038088735.1 Panulirus argus | reverse complement strand
GTGAAACAACAATTAAGTATAATTTTTTTTTCATTATACTTGATTGCTGTTTAGTGCATCAGCAAGGTAGCACCAGGAAACAGTCGAAGAAAGACCCATCTACTCATACACACATATATACATGCACACACACATATATGCACAATACATACATATACATACCAACATATACATATATAAATACATATACATACACAAAGAGGATAAATGTGTCAGAGGTGGAGGGAACAAGGAGAAGCGGGAGACCAAATTGGAGGTGAAAGGATAGAGTAAAATTGATCTTGAGCGGTTGGGGCATGAACATGCGTGAGGGTAAAAGGCGTGCAGGAAATAGAGTGAAATGGAACAATATGGTAAACTGGGGTCGACATGCTGTCAATGGACTTAACCAGGGCATGTGAAACGTCTGGGGTAAACCATGGAAAGGTCTGTGGGGCCTAGGTGTGGATAGGTAGCTGTGGTTTCTGTGCATTACACATGACAGCTAGAGGACTAGCGTGAGCAATGTGTTCTTTTTCGTCAGTTTCCTGATGCTACCTTACTGTCGCAGGGAGTGGTGATACTATTTCTTGTGGGGCAGGGTGGCGTCAGAAATGGATGGAGGCGAGCAAGTATGAATATTTACATGTGTATGTGTGTATATCTATATATGTATATGTTGGTATGTATAAGTATGTATTGTGCATATATGTGTATATATTTATGTATGTGTGTATGTGTGTGGATGTATCTCTCTTCGTCTGTTTCCTGGTGCTACCTCACTAATGCGGGAAACAGCAATCAAGTATAATAAATAAAATAAATAACATACATACACATGCATATACACATATACACATGTACATGTTTACACTTGCTTGCTTCGACCTATTCCTGGTGCCACCCTGCCCCACAAGAAACAGCATCCCCCCCTCCCCAGTGCATCAGCGAAGTCGTGCCAGGAAACAAAAAGGCCACATTCGCTTACACCCAGTCTCTAGCTGTCATGTGTAATCCTCAACAGCCTGTGTATTTGCATTGCACCACTCTCCAAAAGTCTTGCATTTACCTCCCTAACCACCTTATCCATAAAAAAATTTAACAAATATGGGGACATCACACACCCCTGCCGTAGGCTGGTGTTATAAGGCTCTGCCTACAAGAGGTTACACTGCAAGTGAGAAGTCATCTTTGATGAGGCTGTATCATTTACTCTGCAGGAGTGTATAATTCCTTGATGCTGAAAAATAGCAGAACCTTGGGCTGGAGGAGCCTTTAGAAAGGTCCTAGGTAACACCAGGACTCTTTCATAAATATTGGTCTTGGGGTAATTATAGATAATGAATAGAATGAGGAGAGAGAGGTATGTTGCAGAGAGGCACTTGAATGGTTTTGTTCTGAGTGAACAAAGTTAAATTGGATGCGTGGGAGAATAGTTTGAGAATGTTGCAGGGGTAAGTTAGAAGTTTGTGTGAGGACAAGAGCTGATTGAGGATATGTGGGAATGTGTGAAAGAGTGTTATGGAAGTGAGCCCCAGGCTGATTTTGGTAAAAGTGAAAGTGGATAACAAGAGTTGGGCGAATATGAGCAGTCATGCACCTGGAGATGAGAGGAGTAAGAAGGAGAGGTTAGTGTTTTTGGAGGAGTTGAGTAAGTAGGTCAGCAGTTTTCCTGTGAGGGATCAAATGTTAGTGATGAATGATTTGAATGGAGGTATGGGTAATGTGCAACATAGTTGGTGGGCATGGAGTACCCCATGATGTGAAAGATAATGGTGACTGGCTTGTGGAGTTGCAGTCTGAAAAGGACTGGTGATTGAGAATACCTGGTTTAAAAAGAGCAACCTATGCATTATTATATGTAGATGGGTAGGGTACAGGGTTACTAGGTTTTATTGTGTATTATAGTAATTCATAGGAATACAAAAGAGGGTCTTTTGGATTTAAGTGTGCTGAGGGGTGCACAGTTTATAGGATGTCTGACCATTACTTAGTGGAGATGAGTTTGAAGGTTTGTGGAGGCTTTAGGAAGAGGAAATGATATACATGGGAAGAGGATGATGAAAGTGTGCTTGGAAGAGAGGCTTGTGCGGGGAGAAGCTCGGAGAGATTGGTATGGGATTAACATATGTAATATGAGAATTATGTGGTAGCAGTCATGACCACCCTTGGAAGCAAGTGAGCCAGTGAAATCATTGCCACAGTGGGTTTGGACTGTTGATTGGCTGAGGCCCAAGACTAAAGATGTTGGTCACTGCCACTTTGTGTGTGATAGGCATTTACCTCACCAGAAATCATGGTGCTAGAGAGTCATAACTCCAGAGGATCCCTAGAACTCTCTTAAGCTTTAAGGACAGTGCTCCAGAATTATTTATTTTTTAAAACACTTTTTTCTAACACTGTACTATCTTCTTTCCTTGCAACCAGTCTGTAACAGAGATGTTTGAGCAACTGATTAAAAGCAACTTTTCATCCTACTCTGGGACCCTCCACTGTGGCAAATTGTCTGCCCCTATTACCTTATCCCCTCCACCTCAAGTAAGTTTCCCAATGATTTTCTGATAGTCATTAATTCATAAGTGCAATATTATGCTGCAGAAATGCTTTTTAATAATCTTTTATAATGTATATGGTAACAAGAAAAATAGGTCATGTTCCTAATGATATGGTGAAGAATGTAGTTAGTGCAATTTAAGAAGGTAGAATAGAACTTTAGTATAAGAATTACAGAGAAATAAGTCTTACTAGCTTAGTCAGTAAGGTATATTGTAGGATTGTGACTGATCATGTGAAAAGGATTTTTTATGAAGAGCTGTACAACTAAGAAAGACAAGGGGAATGTAGACTAGATATTTACTCATAGGTAATGGATATTTACTCATAGGTAATGGAGAGTGTAGAGAAAAAGAAGAAAGTAAATTTTTGGATTTTGGAAAGGCTTATGATTAAGTTTAAGGAACAGCACTTGGAAGAGTTCTCAATGTGGTGTGCTTGGGAGATTTATGAATGCTGTTTGTAAGTATTAGAATGAAAGTAGTGCTTGCACATGTGGTTATGGTTGTGTAAGTGAGTGGTTTGAAATAAATGTGGGAATGAGTCAAGGCTGTACTTTGTCAACATGTTTGTTTAACCCCTTAAGCAGGCACAAAAATTTCCTGGTGCTTCTGAAAAATTGCCTTGGGATTGTGATGAATCATTTGAAAAGGATTATTGAAGATCAGTATCACTTAGAAAGAGAAAGGGGAATATAGACTAGATATAGGCATATAGTTGAGAATGTTTATGAGAAAAAGAAAGTGAATTTATTTATGGATTTAAAAAAGAAATATGATCAAGTTTATGGGAAGCCTCTGGTGTGCAAGGAACACTTCAAAGTGCTGTTGAAAGTATCTATAATGAAAGTAGTTCTTATATGTGAAAATATGGTAATAAGAGTGAGTAGTTTTAAGTATATTTGGGAATGTCTCCGGGTTTTGTATTGTCACCTTGGTTATTTAATCCCTTAAGCAGGCACATAAATTTCCTATTACTTCTTAAAAATGGCCATTTTTCACATAGAGAAAAACAGTTATCCCCTTGTAAAATAAAAGAAAATCATACAAAAATAAGAGAATAGCAGAGAAGTAAGTGAAATGGGCTTCATCTTACCCCTTGGAGAAAAAAATCTAATGGTTGGAGTTTACAGTATTGCTGAGATAGCACTGAGCTTTATACAGCCTGATTTTGACATGTCTCTGTTGCCAACTCTCATTATGTAGTGTTGCATGCACCTGGTTCTTTTTTATCATCATCATTAGATCTTTATCATCAAAAAAAATTATCATGTGCATGACTAGGCATATTGCACTAGAGCGAAAACTGCTTAGTGGTCTACTTTGATATCCTCTCCACACCATGGCTAAAGGATAACTGAAGAACCCATACTGAATTGTTGTATAAGGAGGTCTTAGGTATCTTGTACCACCACCAAAGACCTGCTGACATTTGTATATTAAGGGGTAAGCATGGGTTGTAGATATATGTGAGGTCCCTTCTTCCAAGCGAATATGGGTTTGTACGAGGTCTGGTTAAAGGGTTATTCTGTTGTGGATAGGATGGAGCATGTTATGCTATGAGAGTGATGTGGAGTGAAAATGGCACAGTAGATTTGAAGTTATCTCATTTTTTGCATGCAGCTCATGGTGTACTGTTCGATGAATCAGAAGAAGGGTTGGATGGAAAGGGAAATTAGATTTATGGAGTGTGTTTGGAGATGATGGTGAAATTAAGTGCAGGTAGAGTGATTTTATTGATTTAGAAAAAAATGAATAGTTGCAATGCAATATGAATTTGAACAGTGAAGTAAATGAGATTAGGTATTTGTTACTGATGGTACGTAAAGTTGGCAACTGAATTTGAGAGTAGGGTAATGCTAGGATGAAGAAATGAGGTTGGAATGAAAGCACTGGTGAATGGGAAGAATTTAAACAGTAGGGTGTGCAAGAAGCTTGTTTGCTGGAGAATTTGCCTCAGTTTTGACCATTAGATATGAAGCCTTACTGGATAGGTCAGAAGTAAGAGCAGCAGTGATGAATAACTGCTTCTTCTGATAACTCTCTACCTTCTCATGTCTTTCCCAATAACTATGACCTGGCTCATTTCAAAAGACAGGTCTTTCACTTTCTCAGAAATTTGTAAATACTTTCCCTGTCTTTTTTTTTTTCCTAGTTTCTTAATTTTCTCTATATTTCAATTAGGGCCCGGCCTTGATGTGGACTTTTGTCCGTGACTAGAGCCTTAAAAAAAAAAGGGGGGGGGGTGCCTGGCCTTGATGTGGACTTTTGTCCATGACTGGAGCCTTCAACATAAAAGAAAGAAAAAGAAAAAAAAGAAAGTACTAGGAGAATGAGGTTGTGAGAAGGATCTGTGGTTTGAAGAAAACATTAGAAAGAAACATGAATGAGTCTAAGATTGTATAGCAACATAGAATACAGTCCCAGTAATAGTTTAAGATGATATATGTTTGTATAGCTGAAAGTACAAGGAGAAAGGCTTGTTATGATTAATAAATGGTATGATCCATTTTAGCAAATTCAAGTGAGCTGAAAAATCTGGATAACTTATATTTGAGGCATATATACCTTTTCAAAAGGAAATACAGCCATCTGTTTGTCAGATACAGACTAAACAGACTTATGCGGAGTAAATCCTGCTAGGTTGGGTAGGGTACACATGAAACAGGCTTTTACCAGGAACATGTTAATTACCCACACAGGTAAGCACCTGTCTCTGACATTGGCTGTGACCATACTGGCTGGGTCTCTCATAATCCTCTGACCATTTGATATGACCTCACAGCTTGCATTTCACCCTTAGTGTAGAACTAAGCAAAATATCTACATGTTTTATACAGATGCCAGAAATATTAACCTAAAATGTGGTGAATTGATGTCAGATGCTATATCAGAAAAGCATGATATCATAACAGCATCTGAGGCCTGGATGATATTCACAAAAAGGTATTTCCCAGCAGAGGTAGCAGTCCTTGGTTATAAAATTTCTTTGTAAAAGATAGGCTTCACAAATCAGATGGAGGTGTTCTGCTTTTCTTACACTACAGTTTACAGGCAAACATGGTTAGAAAATTAGATGTCGATGTGTATGTTTCATCTTATATCGTACAAATAGATATGTCCAAAATTATTTTTTGGTGAGTGTATAGACCCTCAAACTTTGCAAAGAAAACAATAGAGCTTTTTATGATGAAATCAAATCCTCAGTAAAATACAAAGAAACAATAACTGGTAGATTTTTATGAATCCCAACATGAGTTAGGACCTCATGGCAAGAAACCAGAAGGTAAGCAGATTGATTGATTTACTTGAAGATTGCTTTCTGGATTTGAATGTACAGTGAACCCTCGATTTGATGGACCCTGAGATAATGGATTTCGGATTTAATGGACCTGGCAAATGATGATTTAAAGATTAAAAAGAATTAAAAAATCTCAAATGCCGCACCGTATGCATTTCATATCGCACTTGTTTATGGTAGCGTGGAGTAGACTTGCTTTGTTTCAGTCTCAGTCTGCCTCAAGCTATTGTGTGGCCAGGTTGTATACTGAGAACTGTGACTTGATTTATTAAATAGTTTTGCAATCCTTACAATTGAAAATGGCATCAAGTCATAGAGGGGTTAAAAGAAAGTGTGTGAACTGTATGTTGTATTACTGTGTATTTTATTAAAATATGGCCCATAGGTTACACTTGATTTAACAGACTTTTGTCATTAATGGATACCCCTGCCCCCCTATTAGTCTGATAAATTGAGTGTTTACTGTATTATGACCCAATGAGTGGTATTGTAATAGATGTATTATTGTCCACAAACATCAACCTTTTTAGTAACTGTGATCTGCGAAAAGCATGGAAATAGTGATCATATTGGTTTTAGATTCATTGTAAACGTCCAATGTTATTTAAAAAAGATCATAATAGTACCCAATTCTAGATTAACTGACATCAATAGTTTATGTCTTCGCTCAGGTAAAGGAAAGTGGATCAGGCTGTTAGATGTGGATACAGTTGAAAAGGTGTATAGTAACTTCAAAAACTTATTTTTTTCCCTTGAAAGTATTAGTGTCCCTAGAAAGGTGAAAAGTTGTGAAAGGGAAGAGCCAGGTTGGATGAAATAGAAATAAAGACTTAAACATAACAGAAGGGCTTACATGGTATCTAACAAGTGGCAGTAATCATGATGATGAAATGTACATATGATTACAAAGAGAAATTAGGAAGAAAATAGAAAATTGTTAAGAAAAACTTTGAAAAGATATTTCTTTATGAAAAGAACCCAAAAAATAATACAAATACATTAAAGGTAAGAATAATATTTGACCTTTATCAGCTGCTGATAACACAAGAACAAGTGACAAAAAAGAGATGGTTACCCTTACTAGGTATTTTGTCTCTGTGTTTACCATAAAAAAATGTTCTAATTTACCTAAAGCACAAACATATATCTGGGCACTGAAAATGATAAATTGAACATCAAAAATTTTGAATGCCACAGAGTGCTTAAATACCTGTATAAACTAAATCCAAACAGATGGTCCAGATGATATCTTTCTCAAAATACTGAATGAAGCTTGCTGGCAACAGGCTTCTTCAGTCACTCAAATATTTAACAAATTATTTTTAAGGAAGATTCCTAATAACTGTTTGCTAACTAACTTAACATCCATTTTCAGAAATGATGATGGGAAATGTACTTGAACTATCGTACAACTAGCCTCACTTCAGTTTTAGGTAAAATATTTGAAACAATAGAAATAGAAATTTTAAATTCCTTGAAGAAAATAGATTAATAATTGACCATCATTGTGGATTCTTCATTAAAATATCATTTTTAATGAATTTGGTAGAATTTTATCTGTCCGTCCATATCTCTGACGCCTGTTCCAATTAAAACTCCCTCAAAGGGGTGGCTGCGGCAACATAGCCTCCATAATTAAAGATCCCCAGTGCCGCTTCTTAGCCTTTAGTGCCTCACCCTTAACAGGCCACTGGCAGAGGGCAGGTCTAGTGCAGTGTTTGCAGAAGCTCCTACCTTATGTTCGTGATGGTTACTTCTATCTAATGCTCTCACCTACTACTACAACCTAATGTTTCTACCTAATGCTCCTGCGTAAATGTTTCTACCTTGTACTTCTGTCTACTGCTCCTACAATTTTGCCAAAAGGCAAGGCTAGTGCATAGTGCTCACTGCAAGAAAATCTAGAGTTAAGAAGAATGAGCTGTGTGAGTTAAGTGTTGTCAAGTGTTACATATGACAAGAGATTGTGTGTTTGTGTACAGAATGCCAGTAGTCCACATGTTAGTGAGGCAGAAAGAAAAGACATCTACCTGGGTCAGAGGAGTGCAACTTGACAATCACTAAAGTGCTGGCTCACTAAGCAGATGTCACTAACCCTCCTGATACCCATGCGGGTAGTACTGGTAATATACTTCCCTGGTCATTGGCTGCATACCCTCTACTACCTACTGGTAAAATTTTTTAGTCATATATATGACAACTGGGACTCCAAAATACTCTGTTGTTATATAGTTGGACTTACATAAAACTTTCGATAAAGTATCCCATAAAAGACTGCACAATAAGATAAAAGGTTATAGCTTAGGACATCAAATCTGAGCGTGGATAATGTATTGGCTCTCTTAGTGGAAGCAGAGAGAGATATGAAATGTGGAAGCATATGATTGTTTCATGTGTTTTGTGGAGTTCCATAAGGCCCAGTCCTTGGACCCATACTTTTCTTCATCATCTATTACAACAATGATACAGAGACAGTACTCACGAGCAGAATCTCAAAATATGCTAGTGATACAAAATTGGGAAACGGCCAACTCAAAGGAAAACTATATGAAGATTCAGATTGAGATAAACTAGTAAATTGGACAGAGACTTTGGAGATGGATTTCACTGTAGGGAAGTGCAAAGTTTTGTACTTTGGTGTATAACTCATGAGTATAAAATGCTTGGTAAACCTCTGTAATGACCTTAGATATGGTAAACAATGCCTGGCTGCATACAGCAGAGTCAGTAGGATGTTTACTTTCATAGCTAGGAATGTAAACTTCTAAACAAAGGATACTATAATCACTCATTATTATGCCCTAGCTAGTCATCATTTGGAGTATGCTGTTCAAGTCAGATTACCAGACCTAATCAAAGACAGAGACAAAATTGAGAAATTCAAAGAAGAGCAGCCAAGCTAATTCCTTCTCTCTGAAATGAGCCTTATGAGGAAAGCCTCAAAGACTTTGAATTATTCTCCCTAAAAAGAAGTGCAGATTCCAAGGAGACCTGATAGAATTGTTCAGAATACTACATAAGTTTGATTACATATCACATGAAGATTTTGTCACCTTAAACAGCTCAGTGAATAGAAATAATTTTTTTTTTCTTGATTGCTGTTTCCAGTACTAGCGAGTTAGTGCCAAGATTAGATGAAGAAAGGCCATATTTGCTCACTCCATTCTTTAGCTGTCATGTGTAGTGCACCAAAACCACAGCCCCTTATCCACGATCAGGCTCCACAGACCTTTCCATGATTTACCCCAGCCACTTCAAAGTGGCAGTGTCGTAACCAATGAGGTTAGGAGGTGCTGCTGCTGTGAATAGGCTCAAAATTGGGAAAGTTTTCAATTTTCAGTGCCTCTAGTTTTTTAGATTATCCAAGTCTCACCCTCCCTTCTTGTGGTCACCTCGTTGTTACACCCCTTAGGGGTGGAACTAAAGGGGGAGGCGATACCCATCTCCATAAGGGCACTCCTTTTAAATACAGACAAACACATG
The DNA here is from genome assembly GCA_038088735.1 of Panulirus argus. Lineage (NCBI taxonomy): Eukaryota > Metazoa > Arthropoda > Malacostraca > Decapoda > Palinuridae > Panulirus > Panulirus argus. Next base: position 6,224 of record JAYMFT010042956.1, on the reverse strand, counting down.
AGGTGTGCTGGACCTTTTAGTATTTTGGACACTTTTGAGCCTCGCTGCCTCTGAAAGCACTGCACTGAAGTTGCCCTCTGCCAGTGCCCCCTGTCAAGGATGAGGTGCTAAAGGCAAAGAAGCAGCACTGGAGTCTACCAGTTATGCCAAGGAGTAAAAGAGATAAGTGATTGAGGGTGATGTTTCTGAATGTAAATGGAATGACTGATGAGAGTAAAGGCAAGGAGCTTGTGGAGAAGTTTAAAAGTTGTTGCTTGGATTGCTGGAGATTGGGGAAACCCATATCCTTGGGCAGGATGTGTTGATTGAAGATGGAAATGATGAATGCAAGTTATGGGAAGCTGTGGAAGGAGGAGTGATATGGACTGGAATGAGTGAAAATTATTGGGGAAGAGGGAACGAAAGATGTGCAATTCTGCTATCACCAAGATTAAATTCTGCTATCACCAAGATTATGTGAGGGTGTTACAGAGTATGGATGGAATGGATCAAGAATAGTGTAGGTGAAAGGAATGATTGTAATTGTGAAGTATGCATGGGTATGGGTATATGGGTCTGTGAATATAAGACTGTACAAGGTAAGGATGAAATGAAACATTTCTAGAGAAATTTGCATGACTGTATAAGAGGTTTTGAGAATGAGAGAAACATGGTCATAATGAGTGATATGATTGCAAAAATTGGATATGATGAAACTGATGAGATAGTTGGTAAATGGGTACTGCTGGGAGTAAATGAGACTGGAAGTTATCTTGTGTATATTTGTACTAAGAGGAGTTTATTCTTTGCAAACACCTTTTTACAGCACAAGATGATCCACAGACATACATGGATGTGGAATGATATAAGAAAAGACCAGAAGGCATTGATTTACTCTGCAGCAGTGGATGAAAGATTGAGGAAGGCCATGCTAGATGCTAGAATTGTGAGAGGATTCTTTGGAGACTAACCATTTCAGGGTTCTTTTGGGGATGAGGATCAGGGAGAAGTGGAGGTGTGGTGTAAGGAAGAATGGAGAAGTAAAATTGTTGGCTTGCAAGAAGATGAATCAGAAAAAATGCAGAGAGGAGTTTGAAAGGAAGGTAACTGAAAGCTTAGATGGAAGTGCAGTGAATGAAGGTATGTAGTTATGTGTGAATGAGGTGTTTAAAATGTATATAGAAATACTGTTAAAGGTTGTAGATCAACCAGTTGGATATAAGGTGGATGGAAGAGATTAGAAATGATGTGGAAGAAAAGAAAAAGGCATGTGGTAGTTAAAGAAAGATGGTGAGAAATGATGTGGAAGGGAAGAAAAAGGCATATAGTAGTGAAAGGAAGATGGTAAGAGTATTTTGAAGAAATAATGAATGCGGAAGAAGGGGAGGCAGCATTTGCTGCATGCATAGGTATTGAGAATGGAAGGAAAAGGATAAAAGTGCAAGGGCCTATAGCAAAAATGGGAGGTAAGAAGGGCACTAATGAGGCTGAAGGTAGGATGGGATTATGGCTGAAATGTTGAAGTATGGAAGAGAAAGTGTTGTAGAGTGGTTGCATTTGACATATGATTTAGCATGGAAGTAGAAAGTTGTGCCTGAGGATTGGGTGAAAACTACCATTGTTCTTTTATTCAAAGGAAAAGATGCTAAGGATATATGTAGCGACTGTAAGGGAATAAGTCTGTTGAGTATACCAGGAAAAGTGTATGCAATAATGTTGATTGATAGAATGATGGAAGTGGCTGAATGCAGAACAAGTGAGGAGCAAGGGGGTTTTAGGAATGGTAGGGGATGTGTGGATAAGTTTTTTGTGGTAAAGATGAACCGTGGAAAAGTATTCAGAGAAAGGCAAGAAGTTGGATGCAGGTTTTATGGATCTGGAGAAAGCATATGACAGAGTTGGGTGGAATGCTTTATGGAGTGTGTCAAGGATGCATGAGGTAGGGGACAGATGTTGGATAGTGTGCCAGCCTTCTGTAGAGAAGCAGATGCTTGTGTAAGAGTAGATGGAGAGTTGAGAAAAAGTCTTGGTATACATGTGGGTGTGAGGCAGGACTGTGTGATGTCACCATGGCTTTTTAATGTATATATTTGGACAGAGTGATAAGAGAGATGAAAGCAAAACTAGGGAAAGGGGGTGAAAAGATGGAGTGTGGCAGTGAGATATGGCAGCTAGTGGCAAGCCTGTTTACAGATGATACTGTGTTGTTTGCCAAGTGTGAAGAGGAGTTGAACAATTTTATAAGTGCATTTTATGATGTGTGTAAGAATAGGCGATTCAAGGTAAATGCAAGTAAAAGTAAAGTCATGGTGTTTGGAAGGAAACAGAATGAAAGTATAGATTTTGTAAAACCATATAGAGTGAAAGAAGAAAGTGTATTAAATTATACTGGAAGAGGTGAGAGAATTTAAGTATTTAGGAGCTGTCTTGGGTAAGTTTGGTGATATCGAAAGACAGATAAGGAAGAGTACAGTACAAGGCAGAAGAGTCATTGGTTCCCTTAATAGCATAATGGAAAAAAGGTAGAGGTGTAAGTATGGAAGTGAAGAGAAGGTTAAAGGATCCAGACTGTGGAAATGAGCTATTTGAGAAGAGCATGTGGTGTGACTAGATGGAATGAGGAAAGAAATGAAGAGGTGTATGAAAGATGTGGAGTGGGACATTGGGTGAAACATAATACTTTGATGTGGTTTTGGCATGTGGAAAAATGCAAGACAGGGAGTTAACAAGGAGAGTGTATGATAGTACAACTAAAGGGGTTGGTGTGAGAGGAAGACCACCTGTGACATGGGCAAATAGAGTTGAATACTGGAGGGAGAGAAATGGTGGAAGAGTTCATGGAATGGTTTATGCGTGGGAGGCATGTAAGGACAGGGATAAGTGGAGACTCTTTTGCCGTGGCCTTCCCTTGATGGGAGTTCCCAGAAGGAATGGGCGTCGGAGATATAGATAGATGGATAGATAGCTTCACATACCCTGGCTCATTTCATATATAGCCTGTTAACCCCTGTATACCACATTGGTCCATATCTTTCTATCCCATGTTCATACCCTGATCGCTCAAAATCTTTTTCATTCCATCCTTCCATCTCCAGCTTGCTCTCCCCATTCTCCATGTTCCCTCCACTTCTGACATATATCCTCTTTGTTAACCTTTCCTCTCTCATTCTTTCCTGGTTTCCAAATGATTTCAGCACACCCTTTTCAACTCTCTCAGCTGCACCTTTTTTTGACCTCCCCTCCCTCCTGCTCTTTTATTAGATACTCAATCAAACCATCTCACACAACATATTGTCCTTAAACATTTCATTTCATACTCATCCACCATCTTCTGCACACCCTCATCTAAAGCCCATTTCTCTCATCCATATGATATTGTTGGGACTACTATACACTCAAGCATTACCATTTTTGCCCTCCCAAACAATCATCTCTCTTTCCACACATTCTTCAGTGCTCCCAGAATCTTTGACCCTTCACCTACACTATACTTCACTTCTGCTTCCATGGTTCCATTTGCTGCAAAGTTACTCCCAGGTGTCTAAAATGCATCACTTCCGCTAGTTTTCTGCCATTCATACTCACACCCTAACTAACCAGTCCCTCAACTCTGCTAACCAAATAACCTTGCTCTTTTTCACATTTAATCTCAATTTCTTGCTTTTGCACACTCTTTCAAACTCAGCCACGAGTCATTGTAATAACAAAATGAGCAAGTTTTTTATCACATATGACTGGAGGAGTAGGGGAGAAAGAATTCTGCTTCCAAATTCCCTGCATGTCATAGAAGGTGACTAAAGGGATGGGAGCAGGGGGCTGTAACCTCCCCTCTTGTATTTCAATTTTAAAAGATGGAAAGAAGTAGCCAAGTGGGAAGTGCTTATCCTCCTCGAAGGCTTATGCTGGGGTGTGTAAAATGTGTATGTGGATGTAACCGAGATGAGAAGAGAGGAGAAATAGGTAGCATGTTTGAGGAAAGAAACCTGGATGTTCTGGCTCTAAGCAAAACAAAGCTCGAAGGGTAAAGGGAAAAATGGTTTGGATATATCTTAGGAGTTAAGTCAGGGGTTTGTGAGAGGACAGGAGGTAAGGAGGGAGTAGCATTACTCCTGAAGCAGAAGTTTTAGGAATGTGTGAAAGAGTGTAAGGAAATAAATTCCAGACTGATTTAGGTAGAAGTGAAAGTGGATGGAGAAGGATGGGTGATTGTTAGTGCTTATGAACCAGCCATGAGAATAAACATTATGGGAGGCAAGTGTTTTGGTAGCATCTAAGTGAGTGTGTCAGCAATTTTGATGTAAGAGACTGGGTATTAGTGATGAGTGATTTGAATGTGAAGGTGAGTAATGAGAAAGTTTAGAGTATGAAAAGGGAGCCTAGAATATTCAGTATTATGAATTGAAATGGTAAACAGCTTGTGGAGTGGTGTGCTGGAAAGGGGACTAGTGATTGGGAATACCTATCTTAAGAAGGACATTCATAAGTATCCATATGTGACTAGGAAAGATGGTCAGCGGATATTATTGGATTACACATTAACTGAGACTTATTAAAAGAGACTTTTGGATGTAAATATGGTAAGAGGGACAGCTGGTGGGATGTCTGATTACTATGTTGTGGAGGTAAGGATGAAGATTTGTAGAGGTTTTTGAAAAAGAGGAAACAACATCAGTGAGCAGAGAGTGTTCAGAGTAGGTAAGCTTGGAAAAGAGACTTGTATAAAGAAATGCCATGAAAGATTGAGTGTAGAATGGCAAAAGGAGAGAGTAATTGAAAAAAAGGGGAGTAAATGACAAATGGGAAGCATTGAGGAAGCAATGCTGGCATATGCAGGGATACACATGGCATGCAAAAGTTGGGAGGAGGGCAAAGTAGAAAGGGTAGGGCATAATGGGATGAAGTGATGTTGCAGGTGAAAGAAAAAAGAAAGGCATTTGGGCGGTACTTGCAGGGAACGAGGGTAAATGATTGGGGGATGTATAAGAGAAAGCAGCAGCAGGGTAAGAGGAACAAGCAGGGTTTGAAAAAGAGGGCAAATTAGAGTTGGGTAAGTGAGTTGTAGTAAACCTTATGAAGAAAACAATGTTTTTGCAGGTTAACAATATGTGAAAGGCAAGAGAATGTGTGCAGCAGGGGTGTGTTATGGTTGTTTAATTTGTTTATGGATGGGGTGATGAGGGAGCTAGATGTAAGAATCTTGGAGAGGGGATGAGAGGGCCTGGCAGCAGATTTGACTGAGAAACTGTAGAAGTTGGTGATTGAACATAGAAGAATATGTGAAAGGAAGTTGAGAGTGAATGTGAATAAAAAGCAAGGTCATTAGGTTTAGCAGGGTTGAGGGACAGGTTAGTTGTGGTGAGTTTGAATAGAGAAAAATTGGTGAAAGTGAAGTGTTTTAGATACATGGGAGATACCACAGAAGTGGAAGTGGAAGTGTCACAAAGTGAGTGAGGGGGCGAATATTCTAGGAGTGCTAAAGAATGTGTTGAAAGATAGAACATTATCTGGGAGGGCAAAAGTGGGTATGTTTGAAGGTATAGTAGTCCTAAAATTGTTATATGGATGTGAGGCACTGGCTATAGATGAGGCTGTGGGGAGGAGGGTGGATGTGTTGGAAAGGAAATGTTTGAGGACAATAAATGATGTGAGAGGTTGTTTGATCAAGTGAGTAACGAAAGGGGTAAGAGAGAGGTGTGGTAATAAAAAGAGTGTGGTTGAGAGAGCTGAAGAGGATGTGCTGATATGGTTTGGACATACAGAGGGAATGAGTCAGGAAAGGGTTACAAAGAGGATATGTGTCAGAAGTGAAGGAAACAAGAAAAATGGAGAGGTCAAATTGGAGATGGAAGGAGGAAGTGAAAAAGATAGTGAAGGGATCAAGAAGAACGGGTAGACCAAATTGTAGAGGGAAGGATGGAGCGAAAAAGATTTTGAGCAATCAAGGCCTGAACATTAAGAAGGGTGAAAGCTATGCAAGTGATAGAGTAAATTGGAAGGATGTGGTATACTGGGGTAGAGGGTCGACATACTGTTCATGGATTGAACTGGGGTGTGTGAAGCTTCCTGGGTTAAAGAATGGAAAGGTTTGTAGCCCCCCCCCCCTTTTTTTTTTTTAAGGCTCCAGTCATGGACAAAAGTCCACATCAAGGCCAGGCCCTAATTGAAATAAGAGAGAGTTGAGAAATTGGGAAAAAGAGACAGGGAAAGTATTTACAAATTTTTGAGAAAGTGAAAAACATGTCTCT
>JAYMFT010042945.1:0-15539 GCA_038088735.1 Panulirus argus | reverse complement strand
TATATATATATATATATATATATATATATATATATATATATATATATATATATATATATATATATATATTATAGAGATGGCCTTGATTAGGGTTGCCAGTGCCATTTCAGCTAACGTAAAGAAGAAAATGATCCATGGTACCATAAACTAAAGCTACACTAAAGCGTATTAGTTGTTCTAGATTGTCTAAAGGCTCCGACTCCCTAACTATAGTCTATGTTAGACCTGAACCATCACATCCAATGTCTGTCACACAGTTCGCATATGCTCTCAGGCTCATACAATTCCAGCTGGTGAGGACATATGATATTATTTCCCGGATCCTAAAATCCTGCCAAACAAGATGAGAGAATCTCACTCATCAAGGGAGAATCTCCATCATCAGGGAGAATCTCACTCCTTCAGGGTAAAGTAGCCGAGGTGGAGGGAAGACTAATGATGCTCGAGGGAATAAGTAAGACTCGACCTGACAACACTAACGGCTGGCACTCAACCAACACACGAATTAAAAGACTTTCCAGATGATTAATGTCTCGAAATACATTTCAAAATATTTAGCTACGAATAAAGTCTAGAACAAAACATGCAATAATGCAAATCACCAGCTTAGAGGTGATTAAGCATTGGCTGTCATGCAATGAGGAACCGGACGTTACGGCATTTATAGTCTAAGAAGTCATGCATTCTCATGTAAGGCTTCCACGTGCAAAGAAGACTTTCCTTCATATACAAGCCGCCAAGGGAAGAAGCCCACAACGCTAAACAATTTACGTCGAAATTTTTTTTCTTAGCGGTCGGCGGCACAACTTATCCTGTCACCCCTCCCCAGTGAACCAGACGAGCTCAAGGAGAGGAGAGAATCTACGAGTGAGATTAACATTAAAGACAAGAAAATCTAAGACACTGGGAAAGATCAAGACCTTCCCTCTGCTCTGCCCGTTGTCTTAAACAACACCGTCATGACACAACAGGGAGGTTGAATCAATTGCCTCACGTGTCCACAGAGGACAGCTAGCTGATGCTATGGTACGTTACTAGAATTACACTCGAATAGTTTTACGTTTCTCGTAGAAATAGTCAAGTGACTGACCGGCCGGTTCCCTCAGGAGGAGATTGCCGTTCCCTACAGATGTCTGCAGAACACGACTAACGGGGGAAGGAGGGGAAGGAGGGGAGGAGGAGGAGGAGGAGGAGGAGGTGGAGGAGGAGGAGGAGGAGGACTCGCGAGGAGCAGACGAGACCCAGACGAGACATGAGATAAACACACACACACACACTCCGTCTGGCCTTGACGACCCGACCCAGCGGACGGACACCCTCGTCCGTCATTTTGCTCACGTCACCCGCGGGGGCCGAGGCAGCTGACGAGTCACTGGACACACACCTCAGGTCGACTGTTGTTAATTGGTAGGCAGTTCTGGACAACACCAGTTCCCTCCGCTGCGTTGCACATCCCTCCTCGTCACAGTCTCTGAGAGGAAACGCTGAATCTACCGTGGTGGTCCATATGTTCACGAAAATGCGAGCAAAAAGCGAAAAGATACCACGCATGCGATGCAATCAGGCTTCAACACACAGCTCTTGAAGGTTCTGCATCGTGCAGGAGGTCGCCTCACGAGCGGCCGACCGAGGCGAGCTTGACAGCTTAAGATGCCGCCGCGTCGCCGGCTGTGCGGCGTGGACGATGGAGTGAGTGAGTGAGTGAGTAGTAGTAGTGAGGGGACGAGTCTGTCAGCCTAATTTTCCTCGTCGTCTGTCTGTTGAGAATCGCGTGGCGGACCTGCACACGACAGGCGTGGTCCAAGCTCTCGGGGGTGACCCCTTCCTTATTCCAGGAAGAGAGAGAGAGAGAGAGAGAGAGAGAGAGAGAGAGAGAGAGAGAGAGAGAGAGAGAGGTGTGTGTGTGTGTGTGCTCACAGAGACGACCAGACGTTTCTCCTTTACCGAGTGATGATAGTTTAGGATGCAGCTGTGGTCATGGTTGGCAAGGCGCTTGTTTGTCTTCCCCCGGTAAGTGATGTCTTAGGGAGTGTCAGTGTCACAGCGGGTACCCCCTACCCCAAACTCTCCCTCTTCCCACACACACACACACACACATTCATACCGGCGATAAACAGCATCAGATAACATTCGAACGAAGTCGATCAACTCGGGCCCAATCCAGTCCGTCGGCCCAGGAGGGCGCGTCCAGCACCACGGTGGAATGAAATTTGAATAAATCACTTTCTTTACAGCTTCTTTGGAAAGGGAAATCTAATATTTAATTCTCTTGCGGTTCCGGTACTGTTTTTAACACGATTTCAACGAATCTGTGTGGGGGAAAAAATCTAAGCATTTTGATAGTAAGAAATCAAGCAGTTGGTTGGTCGTTTATCTGGTGCTTTCTGCCAATCACCTACCAGGGTCACTGAGGCCGTCAGCATCAGGCCACACACTCCCGCTGTGCACGTAACCTAACCATATACAGGTAACGCAACTTCTTTTTTTCATTCCTAACGCCTTGTGACCACTCACCCCTTAGCATTGCTATGGTGTTGGCCCCATCCTCCTCCTCATCTATATACATTATACATTTTCTTTTATCATTATATCTGATTGCTCTTTCCCGCGTCAGCGAGGTAGCGCCAGGAAACAGACGAAGATATGTATATATAACTGGTCACAGGAGACATGCGCTCTGTTACCGCATCACGTTTTTAAAATGGCCTTCACATCACCACATAACGTTCATAAGTGGTTCATCATGAATTTTTCCCTCTTGACGCCCCGGAAACCCATCGCTCTATCAGCTGTATGCCGATCACGAACTGGCCCGGAGCACGATAGAAAACGTGAGATGTATTCACACACGAGGAGGCGGTTGGTTGGTTGGAGCGCGCCGTGGTGGTGGCGGTGGTGGTGGCCTTGTTTATGACTCGGTTTTGTAATTGAGCCGACCATTCATTCTCGCTCGTGGCAGTGGTCCCCCGTGTTGCCCTCGGACCTTCTTCGCTCCTGACCTTCACAGAGGGCACGAGCTTGTTTTAAGGGGTGGGGTGGCGGCGGCGTGGCTTCAGGCGTGAATGTAATTAGAATTTCATGGGAAAAAGATTTGCTGCCGAGTTAAAAGAAAAAAAAAAAAAGGTCCAAGCGGGAAAATTTATATCAGCGGGCCACCCAGAAGAGATGTTTTTTTGCTAGGAAAAGATTCTCTTTTGTTTAAAGGTTTTTAGGAAAATATTTTTTTATCTAAAGGTTTTTGCACGTTCATAAAACAATATAAATTATCGTTTTGGTGAACTCTCTTAATTTCTGGTTTCTCTTTAACTCATATAAACATTAGAGGGAAGATTTGTTGATGAAGAAAACGAGATGAGCTGGACTACACTCCTGTCCAGCCTCACCCACGCCAGTAGACGCCTTACATGGGTGTGGGACGCGTTGTTTGGTGGTGGGTGGGTCTGACTGAAGAACATGGGATCTGAGAGTGGGTGAGTCTGATGGTGTGCTGATTGAAGAACATGGGATCCGAGGGCGGGTGGATCTGATGGTGTAGTGATTGAAGAACATGGGAACTGAGGGAGGGTGATTCTGAGGGTTTAGTGACTGAAGAGAAGGGAAACTAAGGATTGGGAGATATTAGTAGGGAAATTCGAAGGGAGGTCACAAGTTAATCAGACAGTCAATTTTATTTCATTTATTCACTGTGGCGTAGACAAGGAGTTACAATCTTTAACGAACAGAGTCATGTGGGTGAGTGTGTGACAAGTTATAATGGTGGGCTCTGGGAACCACAGGTTCACAATGTAGATACAAGATGTATCAGAAGAACGCCCTCAAGAATTTCAGTGTCAATGTAATATTTATAAAATTTATGAAGAAAGAGACCAGGAAGCCTAGAGTCAGTAATAAAGTGTGTATCAGTTGTATAATGTTGTAACGTGTGGTAATATGGTATGTCTTATAACTTACACTCGGTTGTATCTACTCTAGCATTACGATCTGTCTACCTTGCTGTGCCCGTATTTTAATCACAGCGTTTAGCTGAAGCATTTTCTAGAGCTTATAGTGGTCCTGTACCTGTCAGTATACTTAATGTTAAGAGCTACCTGGTTGCTCGACATCCCAGTGTAGGTATCGCTCTTTGAAACCATTACGTACGAACTAAACATTACCTGTTATTCCTGAGGAGGTATCTTGTGCGTCTGGCTTACGACAGGTCTCTTTGGCCGTTGTTATCAACACGATCATGATGGTTGAACCCAGTGGAAGTGTTCGTCAAGTTCTTTGTCTTCAGAAGCGCTTAAGGAGCCTCCGCATGTGGGAGTATAGGCAACCCCACCTGCTCAAGGCGGGTGATCTGATTTCAGTACGGGATACTCGAGGGCTCAGCCAGTGCCTGTTACGGAAGCTGCATTGTTGTACGGCACAGTGCAGTGTGTTGTGATTGAGTGTTCCCGGCCACTCTGGCTATACCCCAGAGTGGACTTGTCGGAGCGTCGTCGCTATGGCGACTCGGCACCCCAGACTCTCCCGCCCCCAGTTGGTGCGGCGCGGGGTCGCCTACGCCGCCCATCATTGCCAATCCGGGTCCGTCACTCGTGAGAGGTCGGTGTACTCCTGAGATGAACGATCCTGCTGACGAATTGGAGGAGCGTGGAACCGGATGGGAGTTACATATGTCGCGGGAGGTCAAGAGGAAGTTCCGGGAGGCCAGGCGACTTAAGCTAGATTTAAGTTACAAATTCTTAAACGCATGTAGCCAGGTGATGGGGGTTCTGCACATAACGACTTCTTCTAGGAACACAAGAATCTAGTGCATCGACCTTGGTTTGCTGAGAAGACGATAACTGTAGTTCATTAGACCCACTTACGACATTATTGGCCACCCCAGGTGGGACACCTACAGAAAAGGAAAACTTAATAAACTCCAATTGCGTGAGGATGTGATGAAGACAAAGGTCACTATCAAAGCTTTCTCCTTTATCTAACATTTCAAGCAGATCAGAACAACGCACCTGTCACCTGGGCTGGGAAAAATGTGGTTGGTGGTATGGGGAAGAATCAAGGTATCGTTCTCTGGGAAAGGCAGTTACTGTAACTTTACATTCCTGGGTGTTTTCTATGCAAGGTGGAACGTCTCATCAGGAGGCCCAACTTTATGGTAGTATTGTCAACGTTGGTGCCACCACAGGGACTGGCAATGTGACTCAAACGCCAGGCGTGGTTTGTGCAGAGGACGCTACGAGTCAGCTTTACGCGAAAACGAAAACTGTTCAAGGGAAAAGAATCCGCCGCAAGTGTGGAGCGTTTGATAATGTGCTTGGTTGCCAACGTATTCCAAAAGGCCCAGATGGGAACGTTGAGTAGAGCCAGCATCTGCTGGCAGTCCCGCCGAAGAACCGCTTGCAAAGCCAATCAGGCTACGAATCCAGTTATAACGCAGACTTTCCAGCAATATGGGGGAAATATATCTGGCGTGACACAAAGGAAGGACGCTGGTTTGGTCAGCTGCAAACTAAAGACTCAACAGAAATAGGATGGTGTAGTGATTTGCAAGCCGAAGACACAACATATGAATGGTGTGGTGAGCTTCAAACCGAAGGAAACTGCGGTTACCGATCACTCGGATGACTTGGTACCGCCGTTGCACAATCGTACCAGACGCACTCTGGCACTGATAGACGCTCTTCATAAAAGTCGAGCGATCCGACTGGAGCTTCGACACGACACACAATAACGTGAAGTGACTGATGGATTTCAACGTATGGAAAGGCTTTTTGTAACCTTATAAAAAGAAGAGAGAGAAAAGTAAAAAGCCCCGAAAGATTCCTAGGCATTAAGTATAAACATATGGTGCCGCTGCCACGGTACTCTCCTGGATCTGAATCTAATAAAAGAAACCTCTAACACTGGTTCAAGCTAACGTTTTCCTTTCTGGACTTCAGGGGTTTCTCTTCTTTGAATTCTGTGCATCTGAATGTTGACGTTAGATATGGCTCTACGGCACCGCCAAGTCAATATCTTTTCGCCGTGGGTCTTTCACGTATACATGAAATTATTTGTTGTAGCATTGGGTTCTTCTATGTCGTAGATCTGTTGTTATATTTCTTATGGGGAAGCTACGTGTATGGATATGTCTACAGAGTCCATTTCATCATGCACTGTAACAGTTTTATATATTGTCGAATGAATCTGTATGTATACATCACATGAGGCTGTCTAAATATACCTGCACAGCTGAATATGCAGGCACCTCACCGGATTGCTGGGGTTCGTTTTCTCTTGAATATAAACTTTTTAAATTTAGAAATTTGAACTCTTCTGCATTTTCATTGATTTGTTCTTCCACATGGAAACTCCTTGACCATCATCTTGCTTGCAACGAAGCTATAGAAATGTAGCTAAACATAATCATGGTAGTAGTGGCTTTTACCTAATCTTGCCATCAGAAAGACGGTAGCTCTCTATCAAGGGGATGATCCTTAACGTGTTTATCAATGAACACTACTAATCTTACAGTAAAACTTGAACTCTTAATATTGAGAGATAAGTACTTATGCTTCCTTAGCGACAACTCGCACATCAATTAGGTTCCAACATGGCGGTAAGGATATAACCGAAGAACAAAACAAAACTATAAAACAATGTCAAATTCTTTCATTTTTTCTGTGGTGGTGACAGTTCAAGGTCCGAACAGTCTCTCGCGATAGTTCACTCATAAATCGACTGCATTTTGCACGCGGAGGTGAAGAAACCATCGCCTCTAATGCTATCTCGAAGTTCGAATTTGATTTAATACGAAGCGCAAATGTTCTAGTTGGTAACTGTGGCTGCAGCGTGGCACCTCAGCGTGCGGTCGCCGGCCGGCCGGTTAGTTTGATCAAGAGAACCAGTCGTAAGACACGCAAAAATCGCTCTTGTAACGGCCATAGGGTGGCTTAGATTGACTAAGGCTCGTGAAGACTATACTAACCATTTCCATTCGTGCTTTAGACCATCATACCCAAAACATTAGGTAAACAACAATAAATAGACAAACAATATGGATGCAATGTATGAAAACATACAAACATCTGTTCTCTTAAGCCTAACTTTCATAACTGATATCAGTATGTTTAGCCTGTGGCCATTATATATATATATATATATATATATATATATATATATATTTCTAAGATTGGACGAAAAGTTCTCTGCGACTATCATACTGCTTGAATTAAATTCAGAAAACTATTGACAACATTTTCACAATAAATGGATCTAATTTATACATAATTGATATTCAACGATATCCTCATGGTATTGAATATCAGTCAGGGCATGCATAAATTCGATCCATTCATTCTAGGAAATGTTAAAAGCTTTCTCAGTTTCAGCAGTATGTCAGTCTTGTGAGGGCTCTTTCTTTTGTGTGTGTAGCTAGGTCAAGATTCAGGTACAGGGTGACACTTAGACCAACATTCTTTCTAATATCTACTGTCAACCTTGTTCCTTCTTCTCTGTGTATATGTCTAGCTTGATATGTCTTTGGTCCTCTCATTCTGTAACTGTCCTTTGAAGATGAGTTGAATACAAGGAAGCGCTTATGCTCTTGTGTGTGTGTGTGTGTGTGTGTGTGTATGCATGTATGTTGTAAGGTTAATCAATTCCAGAGATGAAGAAGCATATTCTTTGTTGCATGTATGTCCTGTGGGTAAATAACCTCCCGTTCATTTTTTGTGCGTGTGTTTAAGATCCTTTAGATGTTTGGTAACTGATATGAGGAAATATCGTGAGGGTTCCTTGATGAAACTATTCCACCCGGAAAGAGAGAGAGGTAACTTAAAAAATTTGAAAACTTCCAAATGGACAAAGATTTGGAGGCCAACGTAACTTCATCCATCTCACTTCCACGAGTTACTGTGATAAAATGGCAGCCTTTTGCGTAGCTGATATCTTGTCGTGTGAACCCTTTTCCCTCATCATGCTTTTATATCTCTTCAATCTCCCGCCTGTTTCTCCTAAAGTTAAAGCCGTCAGATAAAAATAGCTTACCAGCCACAGAGGCGGGCCCTAGAGGGAAATCCTCGACCCAAGGAACCCCGAGGGACCACCAAGCCAGACGTCTTCATTCCCCCCATGTTCCTTACCTTCACTGCCGTATATGGGCTGGCCAGAGGCAGCCACCCATCCATCCTCTTTCACGGCGTTATCTCCCGAGTTGCGGACTGGACCCGAAAATTTTGTTGGCGCTAATCGCTTACACGCAGCGACGGACCGAGCTGGACCAGCGGTCCAAAGTGTGCAGACCCGGATTACCTGCAGACCAAATAAGCTGTAAAAGATGATGAACCGTTGGTGTGGTACTTGATCGACCAGTTAATAAACGGGTTGCCCGCCAAGACCAACTGCGAAAGACGGATTGTTTACGGGTCAGACTCGTGGTTGTGTGGGCTGTCAGCGAGCTCACTAGCTATGGGTTTTATTACCTGCGGACATGGAAGTCTCGGGGGATGTTATCTGATGGACCAACAAACTGCAGGAAAAAATACTGGAGTGGTATAGCAACACAAAATATGGATGGCCATGTTATCGAGTCTGTAGTCTGTCTCACAAGACCGCTGATGTGTACATTGCCGGAGAGGGTTTCTTGAATAATAAATCCTCGTATGAAAAAAAAATGAATTTTGATAATACATACAAAATTGTACACAAGAGCAGGGTGTGTTAACAAATCCTCATATAAAAAAAAAAAATTGATAATGCATACAAAATTGTACACAGGAGCCGTGTGTCAGGGCTCAAGACCCCGAGCTAAGTCCTGGCCAGCCCACTCCACCTGAACAACAGTCACTCATGGACTGTATTTCAAACCCCTTTGGTCTGTAGCGAGAGTCCGGCTCTACCTGTGCCGGAGTAATGCGTCCACCAAGACGATGGAACCACAGAGGTTCCTAGCTCATGTTTGGAATTCTTGGTGACAGCTGACACAGTGATGGAACTCCATCAAAGGGGAAACTGAACTGGAGAAAATACTCAGTAGATCGTTGTGCCGTTCCGAAGTTCAGTTGTGGTCCATATCCTCATCAGGCCCAAGGTCCTCGGGGCCACGGGCCTACGAGGGGTGGGGGGAAGGACGAGGGGAGATGAACTCTAAAATATCAATATAGTGTCCCGTCTCTGGGACGGCCCTAAGGTGGCCAAACCCAGGGCCCGCGACAGCTCTGGCCGGCCCTTATTCTGGTGTGCCAGTTGATTAAATGAATTTATTACAACCGTTTGAGTAATCTATAACCGAAACTTTCTTCTGAACGTATTAGGCTTTACATTTATTTTAAATATTTATTTAATAAATAAAAACAAAAGATGAAACAAAAACTTTCTCAAACTCAAACCTCAACCAATAAGTATAAATAACTTTATCCACATCCTGTTCTGGATCTGTCGAATCTAAAAAAAGAAGTGATATAAATCCAACCGGTTCATCTATACATAAACCAATTGTTAAAACACACTGGCGTATCTGTGTCAGCGGCTAAACCAAACCCATCCACAGGTCCCATTGGCGTCAGGTGCAGTGTTTAGATCCGCGCGGGCGGGGTGGGGTGGCTGGCCTGCTGTCAGCTGGGTTGAAGTGTTCCACCGTTGAGCTCAACACACGCAACACCTGCTGCAACACCTGACGCTCCGCTCCTGCCCCAGCTCATATCCTCCTGAACTATCATTATCATGCGCTCGTCACGTGACCTTGACCCAAGCTGCCGACGATCAGCCAATCATCACCATCTAATACACTTGATGTATCACACGCTTTAACTTATGCCATCGCCTGCACTGCATCCACTTGTTATGTTTCCGTTTAAAAACAACGTATTACAGCGGTTATAATCGCATCGGTCATACTGACAATTCGCCCTTGTAAATCCCGCGTGGTCGTAATGTGTCCAGATGGCGTTGTAAGCGTTCGTTAAAGTGCGCGTCGAGGGCGAGGTCGGGGCCAGGAGCGGGGATCGGGATGTGGCCGGTCCAGATGTTATGGTACTCGGCTCCGGGTGACGTTACTACCAGACGCCTCGGCCCTTGTCCACGCTCTCGCCCGCTCTTCCTCGCACATCTCTTCGCTCGAACCTCCCGCCATCGCTCGCTGATCCGGACATGGGCTTCCTCGTGCCGTGATATTAAGAGCTGAGTCTCCAGCCTTCGCTGTAATACTTGATATGCAATTGAATGTGTGCGCCAGATGTGCTTTAATCACGTCCTAGAGAACTTTAGCGTGTGGTGAGGCAGATTTAAAACAGAACGAAGTACATCAGAAACTGTAGCATGGCGGGAGCCAAGTACCCGGATGCCCGGGACGACCACCTACAACAGCAACCTCCAACAGCGGCTACAAAACCTCCACCTACATCAGTGCATGACCACTACCTTCAACGGCAACCCCCAACAGCAGTAGCTACAGGTCTCTACTGACAACACTGCATGACGACCATCAACAATACCAACCTCGGCTGCTTGAGCATACACCTACATTATAGTATAACTACCACCTACAACAAAACTCTTCCAAGGCATCTACTGCCTCCTCCTCCTCTCCTGAATGACTACTACCTACAACGACAACCTTTCTACAACAGCTTCATCCACCGGCAGGAACCAGAGCAATGTGCTGGAGGGTTAAGGAGAAGAAACAAGAGTACCGTTAACCTTAGTTGCAGAGGGAAGGTTGAGGAAGAGGTAGAAGTGGTTCAATAAAAGATGTCAATAAGCGAAGCAACTTCGGGATGAGCCGTGGCTCCGGAGACAGGCGCCAAACTCCAGCCGGCCGGCATGCGTGATGTATAAGAGATCGAGAAAATAGCGTAGCAGGATAAAAAAGGAGGAACATTTAAACTTTCCAAAGAATGTTGTGGACAAGGCAGGGAATAATCCAAAACATTTCCATAAATTCATAAGGGGTAATCTGTCGGTTAAAGAGCAGCTGATCAGGGTAAGGGACTCACAGTAAAGTCACAGAGGATGATGTGAAGACGTGCGAGGAGCTGAATGACAAGTTCAAAAGTGTTTTCTTAGTGGAAGGCACTTCATCCCCGCCACCAGTGGATGGAATGGGGAGGGGGTACTGGATAGTGCTGAAATATCTACAGAAGACATTAACATACTGATAAAGGGGTTTTTACCCATGTAAGCTTCATGGTCCTGATGAAGTTCTCCATATGTGATGAAGATGTGAGCAGATATATTTGTAAACCACTTGAAATGTTGTCCAATTGTTGCTGGAAAAAGATAAAGTGCCAAGGGAGTGGAAGAGGGCAAACGGAAGGAGGCGCTGAACTACAGACTCGTCTTTCTGACGAGTGTGGTTTGTAAGATATTGGAAAAGTTAATCAGAAGGCAGATGGATGACTTCCTGCAGAGGACAAACTACGTAAGTGAGAGACAACACAGTTTCAGGGAAAGATGGTCATGCATAGCGAGCCTCTAAGATTCTACGAGAGAGTGAGCTCTGTTTTAGACAAAAGACAACGTTGGGTGAATTATCTGTATCTGGACAGCCAGAAAGCATTCAGCATTGTGCCACTTAGGGGAGTGGTGAACAAGCTGGATCTCCAGGTAGGAATAAGGGGAAGACTACTTCTATAAGCAGAAGATTATCTTAGTGGAAGGAAAAAAAGGACGCTTATCAGGGAAGGCTTCTTGAAGTGTGTTGAGGTCACCTGTGGGATGCAGCAGGAGTCTTCTCTGAGACCACTCCTTTTCTTGATCTATGTAAGCGACTCGTCAGAAAGACTAGACCTAAACAGACTTCAAAACTAGTCTGATACATGGCTGATGAAATTCAACCCAGGTAGACTTTAAATAAATGAGAATGGGATATAATGAAAGAAGGAAATGAGTTGCAGAAATCTGTATGTGAGAAGGACTTGGGAGATGACATCGTCCTTGAACTGTCCCCAGGGTCCTACATTAGGAGAACAGTAAAAGCAAAGAGACAGACAGTCTGCTGGCAAATATTTGAATAGCACTAGAGTAAACAGATTAGAAAACAATCAACAAGCTGTTCGGATTCTACTTTGAGCCAAAACTAGATTATGGTTCTCACGTTTGTCACCGTAGTTAGAAGAATCACAGAGAACTGATAGAGAAGGTCCAGAGGAAGACAACAAAGATGGGACTAGAATGAAAGAGATAAAAGTAAGGAGTAACGTGATCACAACCTTTAAATTTTTAGACAAGCTTGATAATGGAGATACTGGACAGTTCTTCGAAATATGCAGATACAGAACAACCAAAGGCCACAACACCAAATCAATCAGTAAACATGTGAGGGAAAATGTAAAGACGAAGTTTTATAGTATAATAGATTCGGACCCTTCGAGCCCTCGTCTGCTTGTTTCTACTGAAAGCACAACATCCTCCCTCACCGCCACCACTCCCTTCCTCCCTGGCATTACACCTTTCCTCACCATCACTTCTCCCTACTTAATTAGCTTTCACATCCTTCCTTAATACTATCACTTCCTCCCTCCCTGGCCACCATATCCTGAACGGAAGAATGGTATTGTTCAGTGGTTCCACCACTCATCCCGGCCATGCTCCCTCTTGATACTTCCCATCTTGTCGGCACAACCTTCCCACCTAACACTTAAATATTTTCCCGAAAATGTGTCATCCCAGCAGCAAGCTATATCTATCCTGACAAGGAAATTGGTGAATTATTGGCAACTGTTTGTGGGAGTTAGTTGCCGTATGTTTGGTAACTTCCTCGGCGTGCCTACAGCCGTGTATGGCGGTTAGTTGGCGTTCGTCTAGCAACTACCACGGTGTGTCTGCAGACACAGGACAGGACAGACATACAAGACCACCTTTTTATGTTTCAGAAATGGGACCCCACGAAAACTCCTTCCAGGTACTGTGCAAATAGGTAAACATGATTACGACCATATATGACCGCCACCACCTACAACGGCGACCACTTACACCAATATACAACCTCCACCTATAAGATCTGACATCAGTTACATCCACCCACTACACTCTACAGCCACCTGCTACAGCCTACACCTACAACAGCGACCTATAAAAGCCACAACTGCCACCTGTTACAGTCTGCGATCATCAGTGTCAGCCTCCACTCATAACAGAGACCAGTCACCACCTACAACCTGCAAATATAATACTATATATATTTTTTGTTTCCATTATTTGCTCGCCATGTCCAGCCTCATCCAAGCAGCGTCAAGAACAGACGACTTGAGCTGCTTTTAGAAATTTCTTACACAGGAGGTGAGAATTTCCAGTCCCCGCTCTCGGCTTTAAGGGATGATATACATAAAGACTTTAACAAGTGCCATCAAGAACACAGCAGAGTGGTATGATAAAGCTGGTATGGTAGATCCCCGTGGGTATATCAGTGGACCGTCGTCCGGGGAAACTGTTTATAATACTTTTCGTTATGTTGATAAACGTCACGAGTCTTTTGTGGGCGTTAATGAGCAACACGTTTGATGCTGAGGCGCTAATGGTTGTTGTTTGTCCTCAGTAATGAAGAGCGTGTGTGGGGCCAGGCTGTCTGGCGTTGTCATGACGACAACAGGTGTCCTGGCGATGCCGAGGAAGTGAGCGTGAACTGAAAAATACAACCGGAGATTATCAGTATATGTACAGTCTCCCAAAAAAGTATCGGCACCCCGGGCGTGAAGTTTCTAATAATCTACAAGTGGCCGACCGAGATCAACACGACCTCGCTGCCACCCTGATGCAGTTTACAACTGCATCAGGACAGCAGCGAAGTTAAGTTTTAACCTCGGTCGGCGAGATGTCGATTATTAGAAACTTTATGAAAAGGGGGCCGATACTTTTTTGGGAGACTACCGGTACGCCATCACTGGGGAATATCAATATATATACTGTAAACGGTCACCTGTAAATGTACCTGTAGACCGTGCATATACCTGCAAATCATCTGTATATGTTCCCGTATGCCATCACTCAGGAGTTAAGTTTCAACATTTTTGTCTTTATTTACATGTTTGTGATCCTTCCAGCAACTTACATACTTATAGACGCACTACTTTCGTAAGTGTTTCATGTGATGTAATTGTCATGGGTACAGCTGTAAATGACCGTACAGCACATGATATATGCATATTAATGAAGTGTACGTTGTTATCAAAACACTGTTGATTGTTTTATTTAGTGTGCATTTCTGACTATGTGGGTATTGTTCAACAATTATGTTAACATCACCCTACAATGCCTTCAGGGTTCGGCGTACATTACACGTAGGTACGGCAAGCACCCATATGGATATAGAGAGGAGAGCAGCGTATGAGGCAAGTTACAACGATGGGCTGAGGACCCCATGTGTTCAGTGCCCACATGGCAGGGGTGGGTTGCTGTAGGTCGTGTGTACATCATCTCACATTGACTGTGAGGACGAAGCATACATTTTGAGTTTCGTCATTAACCATATAGACAGAGAGAGAAGAGTAGCACATGAGACTGCTTACATACAGTGGAAACATGTTGTCATAAAGATAACTTTATCATTAGTGACGCCAAGAAATAAAACCTCATTAACGATTTCGATCGGAGTGATGATCTGTACGAATAAAAATGAAGCGAAGAGAAACCAAGGGAGTGGAATACGTATCGCCCAGGAACAAGAATATTTAGTGTTCAAGTGCATTGCACTATACCTTTAACTTCGTGTTCATTACTTAAAGTAATTTTGGGAAATATTCATTCCTGATATAGACTTTACATATATAGGTATATGCAAATAATGGTGTACTTTGGTTATGGAAAACATTTACTTACGTTATTCCTATAGATTAGATATAACTTCAGAAAAGATACTTCCCTGGGAAACATTCGAAGGTTTTATCTTTTTCTACCGGCAATAGTCTGTTGTTTTGAGACTGTAATCTCAAATTCTATTTTGTAAGTATACCACGTGTAGGTATAGCTCGCGAGTCGCGATACAGCTCTATAGATAGTGTTGCCTGCAATATACTGTGATTAACATCATTATCTGAAAACCTAATATTCTAGTGAAGACTTTGTTTGAATTAGAAATGTATTAAGACTTCCTGTGAGTCTTATAAGAGTCCAAAAGTTGCAGAAAGCCTAATTGAAGTTTGGCTAAGGATTTGGAATTTACCCAAGAAGGTGTTTACGATTATATCTGCAGCTGTCACTGGGAGATTATGTTGATGGCAGGTGGGATGGAGGATGGCACGTAGTGATGGTGAGTTAGATGGACACAGACCTGTGGTGATGGTAAGTGTGATGGATACTGGCCTGTAGTGATGATAGGGATGACGGATACTGGCCTGTGGCGATGATAGGGATGACGGATACTGGTCTGTAGTGATGATAGGGATGACGGATACTGATCTGTAGTGATGATAGGGATGATGGATACTGGTCTGTAGTGATGACAGGGATGATGGATACAGGCCTGTAGTGATGAGAGGGATGATGGATTCTGGTCTGTAGTGATGATAGGGATGATGGATATTGGTCTGTGGTTGATGACAGCGAAGATGTTTTACTTGCTCGCGTTACGTGAAACA
>JAYMFT010042934.1:0-15539 GCA_038088735.1 Panulirus argus | reverse complement strand
TATATATATATATATATATATATATATATATATATATATATATATATATATATATATATATCAAGCCCAATGTATGGCAACACCGAGCTGTGAGGACGGTTATCAGTTATAATATTATACAAATTTTGTCTAAGTTTCTGATATTTCTTTACGATTTTATCTTACCGTGGAAATACATTGAATACTGTTTATACCAAATTATTAGCTCTCGATATTAATTAATTCATGTTTTAAAACAGCAATACACCATTACACGTCTTAATCTTTTAAAGAAAAAAAGTTGAACGGGTTTTTTTATATGTGGTTTTGATTCTACGATTATTATACATGTAGTCAGTTGGATTGTCTTCATAGCAGATGTAGTGGTTTACAGTTTTATTATTAGTGTTTCACAAAGAAATATTTCCTCATGGTCAGCTGGTCTTCACGCGGGAAAATTATTTAATATAAATCGTCAATCCTTTGTCCAGAACTCCCCAACGCCGGGAAGTCATTTTTTTTTTTCCAATTCGAATTGTCTCCAGTCTGTTGACATGAGCAGATATACCAGACTGTTACAGGTGCTGGGGAGGAATTCGTTGTTTATTTTCTTGAACACAACGCCAAGACCCTTCAAGCTTCAGGTATGGTAGGATGGCCTTTGATCCTAGTATCTCTCTCTCTCTCTCTCTCTCTCTCTCTCTCTCTCTCTCTCTCTCAGTATTCAGTGTATTTGTTCACTTCTAAACGTTCACTCATTCACAGCATTGTTCCTGAATTGAATGAAAACTTTCGTAAGTTTATTACATTATACAATAAAATATTGACACAATACTTCAAACAAATCAGTATTGCTGAATGAGGAGCAGATTTTCATTTAGTATTATTAACGAGTTATGATGATACACATTTTCACTGTTTCATGCTAAATATTGAGAAATATTAGTGGTTTAATAATTTGGTGAATAGAATATTGGCAACATGAAGGCTCAAGCTGTCAGATGTCGTTTAAGAAGTGTGTTCCAACGAGAAGTTTGTTGTTTGTGTTCGTTAGTGGACAGCTGGGCGGCCAGCAGCTTACAGGAGAAAGAGGCTGAGACTGGAAATACATAAATACAGTACTGTAATGGTCGCATGGTGTTGTATCCTAGTGGTGAGTACTGTATTATGCAGGAGTGGTCATGATGTACTGGTACGTACCAGAGACAGAGACACTGTTGGGTGGTTGGGAGAGGGAGATCATTCCCCCGGGGGTCATCCAGCCCTCTGGTCAATCAGCGTCTTGTTAACCATCGCTTTACCTCCACCTGACAAAGCCTTTCACACCCCCCTCCCCTGCCTTCCACCCACCACCAGCCAACCCCAGCTGCCTCCCTCCTCCTTCCATCTGCCCTGATCACCACCTAAGTATAGAATTTGAAGTCGGCAGACAGTTACGTACCGTCAAGGTAAGCGCTCCACTAAGCCACTGACTTGTCGAGGAAGCTCTTTGAGGAGTTCTTCCCTGATCTAGCCAACCTCCTCTCTTCCATCTACAGGACTCCCCTCCAGCAGTGGAAGTGTCCCGCTGGTTCCGAGTCTCGCCTTCTCTCCTTAGTAATGCAGTCAACAAGACCACACTCCGTCGTGAGTTATGACCCACTGCCTTCATCCGGATCCACAACTCGCTCTGTGAAAGTTTTATGTCTAATTGAGCTTAAACAGAAATTATAAGATCCAGAGACCGTCAGCGGTTTCGTAATTTGGAAACGTCACCCGCATACTGCCATATCAACTCGCTAGACAATATCTGTCGCAGATTATTACAAACGTAAGACCTCTGTGGCTCTCACTGTTGGCTACCACCTTTGTTGACTTCACTAAAGCTTTCCACCCGGTCTGCCACAACGGAACCAACAGAACCATCAACCTTAGACCTCCTCAGCCAAAAGAAACCAGATCTATGTATATAGCATTAAGCTTTTGTTTATTTTCACATGAAGCCAAAATATATGATTTTATGTAAATTTAACTTTTTAAATATCTTTATCAATTAAGTTCAAGTGCTTTACAAGATCCACAGATTCCATTAAAACCAGTGCCCCCCCCCCCACGCCCCCTTCCTCAATTTTGATAATGAATTGCATCGTGGTGATATTTTGTGTTGTTTGTTCTAATACTCTTGACTTATAACCCTAGGTTCACCAATGGCAGTGATGACGTCGCACACCACCAGGGCGGCGCTACTCGTGCTCCTGGCCATCGTCCAATCAGGTTAGTTCCCATATCCAGTTGGTTGTTTGATCCACCAATCCTTATACATGTTCATTTATTGTATATCTGCATGCGTAAAACTGCCATTATTCATGTATTATTTTTGGTGAAGGTAAACTATGAACAGAATTATCGTTTTCCTTGAATGTTGAAACGTAACAAATATGTGGACATGTGCGTCCATTCTCAGCCCGCGCCCAGCGGATACCGTAGCTGAGACTTGCTGTACCCGGCCTCAGCCACCTGACCTGTGAGGCTCACGGGACCTGCTGACCTCATTATCGACTGACGGAGACATGACAGGTCAGGAACTGTCATGTTAAACGCGTGTACCATCCCGCGCCGATTGAATCTAATCCCATTTAGTCTTAACCTCTTTCAAAAGTCTCCCTCATACCAAAGACTTTAGCAAAATATAAGATATCGAGAAAAACTGAGCCATTTTAAGAGCTGATGATTTAAATTCAGCACGTTGTACACGTTTTAACCGTAACAGAATGTTTGATAATTTATCCTGGCGCGACGCTTGTCTATTTAAATCTTGGAGCGACGCTTGGGTATTCAAATCTTGGCGCGACGCTTGGGTATTTAAATCTTGGCGCGACACTTGTCTGTTTAAATCCTGGCGCGACGCTTGTCTGTTTAAATCTTGGAGCGACGCTTGGGTATTTAAATCTTGGCGCGACGCTTGTCTGTTTAAATCTTGGAGCGACGCTTGGGTATTTAGATCTTGGCGCGATGCTTGTCTGTTTAAATCTTGGCGCGACGCTTGGGTATTTAAATCTTGGTGCGACGCTTGGGTGTCTAAACCTTGGCGCTTCACCACCATGTTGAGCCACTAAGTATAAAGTGACCCGTTACATCGTCCTTTATTAATGCTAGATTTTATGAGGGTTGGTGAAATATTATAATCTTTCGTATTGAACATTGTGTGAAGAATGTTTAACCTGTAAGAATGAACGAAATATAGAACATTATGCACACTATCGCCTGTATGAGAGGATAGACTTGGTGTAATTCACGAAAATCTTGCCAGGCTTAAGGATTTTGCAGTAAATTATCCCAGACGTTACGAGGCTTAAGGTGAAATACTTACTGTAAATAATAGTATGATATACAAGGCTTCTAAATGATGGCATGGTGAAGGGCACGCCTCACTGGTACTCCTGAACCCATCGCTCTAATTAAGCGGCCTCAGTTCATGCTTAGCGAGAAACTCTTTCCTGCCGCTGAAGCGTAGCCTAGTCCGGCTTTTTGTCTGTGGGACTCGTTAGGTTAGGTTAGGTTTGGTTAGGTTTTCCTACATATAAAGAAGTACATGTAGACTAGTCATTTGGTGATACGTCTGATCAAGTAGATATAAGTTTGAAGGTGAGATTAAACTGTAGATATATTTAGTCAGTATGTTGTTTGATATTTATACGTGGGATTTCATCAGATTAGAGGCGTTGGCCACTGGGAGTCCATCCTTTTCCGCTTGGTGAACTTCAGGCCTCGAGATCCTTTTTGATACACTGTTTCTTTTACTCTTTAAGACCTTTTTGCGAAGTTGTGTTTTTTCCTGTCACTTGTGGAAACTTTCACTCACCTCATTTGTTCTGATGTGAGAGATTCGGAGGGAAAGTGAAGTGCTATCCAGCCTCCCTGGACGCTCCAGCGGTTCTGAATGGCGTTACTTGGACCGCTAGAGTGATCAGCAGCCAGCTCTTATTTACTACCTAATTGTAGTGAAGGCTTTTGTAAGTGGTGTGTGTATAGTGTTTGATCGCTCTGGTGCTCTTGTTTGCCAGCTTTTGTTCGTAACATGACGGGAGGTGATACAAGCCATTGTGCAGCCTAGCTGGCTACATTTGATCGTCTGGCTATTCACTTTCACGGCGAATTTTCTTTCTCAGGATTTTAAAGAATCGCTTTATCTTTTGCACTTTACCTTTGATAGTCCCATGTGGCCAGTGAGTCTGTCTTCTGTGATATGCCAGACACTCGCACTTCCGCATCCCGGTTGCCTTTTGTTTTAGTTGTCAATAACGTTACTTGCGGCGGGAGCGGCCAACGGCCCAGCTTCATTATCTTGTCGAGCAGGACGGAATGGATGTTGTAGCGTTATTTTTGAGTTGTTTTAGTCGGATAACATCAGTGAAAATACCTGCAGTGATGTGTTAGTGGAGGATGATGTGTAAGTTTTAAACTCCGTCTCCCGCTTCGGTAGTGAGGGTACCCTATCCGTCTAGGAGTCTGTAGAAGGTAAAGACAGAGGTTCAGCTGAACTGGTAGAGGCATTTGTGTCAGGTGTGAGTGTACAGGTGTATGTACACCTGTGTTTGGTTGTGAGCCGGGTAACCATACACACACCACGACAGAGACTGTGAGTCCAAGGGAAGAGGCCCCATGAATGTAAGCTTCCCTTCCAGTGTGTGTGTGGTGTGTGGTGGGGGGAGGAGGACAAAGAGTGTAGGCACATTAGGAGCCTTATCACACAGTCCCGGGCTCAGACTCGCCACCAGCAACTCCGCGATGTCTCCCTTTCCCTGGCTGGACGACCTGAATTGTTAAGAGTTATGGCTTTTTGGCATCACGACGGTACAACCCTTAGGTGTGTATGATGACGTGACCTCTGACCTGACTTTTAAGGGTCATAGCAAAGGTTATGTCATCTTATCCAAGAAACTAACCGTCGTGCTCTGGGGATTTGCTTCATATTTGTTTAGTACGATGAACTGAGCCATTAAGATAGGTATCGCTCACCTCATCACAGACGGTACGGACGCCCGTTCCTACCGAGCACCGTGAGTGACCGTTCCATTTGTGACGATTACGTCTTGTCAGTACGATGCCCCTGACGCCCTGAGCAGGGAGACGTCCTGGGAGGGAAGCACGTGTACATTTGAGTACGTTAACGTATGCTTCCAAAGTGCGGTGACTTCATTCCTCCACTTGCGACCCGTAAGTTCAGACAACATGTGTGATGTTCGATAATACGATGTGTCATAGTAACGGTGGTCCTGATAATTACTACAATTCCACACCTTAAGGCAAGAGTTCGCGCCGTGTCACCCGAAAACGCCTAGACTGTAACATGAAACAGACTACGTTGATTAGCTGTGACACTCATCGTCTGCTTTAGATTATTTGTAGTTGGCAGCTTGGCTATCGTGGTGTGTAGATTAAAGGAATAAAAGAATGCCATCGACTGATACACAGATTGATAGAAATGGTAGGAAAGGAATACCTGGTCCTCGCCAGCTGTGAGGCGACAGGCACCACCCATCGTACACGTGTCTGTAATTAAGAGGATGGGAGATGTGGCGCGCGTCTGATCACTCCTCTGGGTATAGGTTGAAAGACTTCAGAGTGTCAGGTTATGATCATTGGTTGAAGCTCAGAGCTGAGATAACGGACTGTCGACCTGGGCTGACTGTAGACTTCTGACTGGCGCTCTGACAGGTTCTAACGACCTGTGGTTGGTCGTCAGAAGTATGCATATATACCGACAGATCATTGTTACTCTGAGTGGACAGTGTTGAAGCCTGGATTGGCTGTCTGAGTGGTTGTTGTAAAGCCCCTGCTTGGCCATGTGGGTACTGGGGCTGTAACCTGTTGAAATTTGATTACGTTAATTTATCTCTTGAAACTAGTGGGAGACCGGGGGATGGGGGGGTCATGATGATGGCCAGGGACGTGGAGAGAGAGAGAGAGAGAGAGAGATGACAGTGTTTGTAAGGCACCAGTGACCATAACCACCAGTACTCATTTCGTTCCGTTATTATTTGTGAGACTAACATGGCATTGTTGTCTCCTCTCTCTCTCTCTCTCTCTCTCGGTAAGCAGAAGAATCGTCTCACTACAGAGACACATGTTGCACGAGTGATGACCTTGGTTCTAACGCCCAGGTCACCACAGATGACCTAGGTTGACCAATGCCTAGGATCAGGGATCTTCCCACCAGCCAGCACACAGCAGTCCTTGGACATTGTTGCTGCTGTAGGAGCAAAGGACGGGGGGGGGGGGGACTGGGTCCTTCTACAAGAGCAGAGTTAAATCATAAAGTCCTACATGAACCTTGTCGTCACTACGAGCACCCAAGACGACCACAAGCACAGGTGTCACACACAAGCCATTCCTACCCAGGGCCGTGCTTGTCATGGCCGGCGGGGAGAAAGTCAGACGATGTCTGGCGTAATGGTAGAGACGACATGGGGAGGAAGACGTGACCAACCCGCCTCTTTCTGCCTGAGAGATGTGTGTCGGGGGTGGAAGGGAGGGGGAGGGGTTAGTGTACACACCACGCAAGCAGGAGATTACTTGACCCTCCCTCTCCCCAAGTGGGGCTAGAGACAGGCTTCCCCTCCCCCACACAAGGGGCTTGAGACATGACCTCCGCCTCTCACCGGCGAGTATGCTTACAGGTCCGTCTACTGCTGCTCGGAGATTCCTGTGTAGACAGGTGGGCTTGGAGGCAGACAGGCAGGCAGAGAGCCAGGTTTCATAGACAATCACGCCCTTAGAAAGATGAAGCGAGTACATTGAATTAAAGATGTGAGGCAGTATGTCTGCAGGTGGGCAGACAAGAGGGAAACACTCATGCAGGCAGACGAGCAGTTAGAGACGTAACCTTAGACGATCATCAGTTCGTCTCCAGTGGAAACACGTGCAGTGTAATCACGTGAAAGCAGACAGATTAACCCAAGAGAGAGTCCGCTGGCGGTCCGGGGAGTCCCTGGTTATCAGTATTATCCATTGATCGTGACGGATCTCACGTTGTTCTCTGTCTGATTAATATTACTCCGTGCGATCACGACAGATCAGTTGGCGCTTGTAGCGTGATCGATATTACTCCTTATGATCGTAGCTGATGTGATGACGACAGTGGAAAAGCGGCGGCCGCCTCACACCCACTCAGGGCAGATTGTTTGTAGCACGCTCACGGTTGCATGCAAGGCTTCCCCCGCCTCTTCCTTGCAGCACTTCCGGGACTGTATGGTTCTGTTGAGCCGTGAAAAAAGAGTATATTCGCATGTTGCGTTGAGCGGCGTTTGATGTTATTCATGAGTATTGATGAGTGTTGTGGCGGGTCCCGACAGGGTTGAGCTGTGAATGGGGCGTCGGGGAGGAAATGCGTCGGTTTGTCCGGGTGAGGGAGGACGCCCCCGTCGGCCACTCCGTACTCACCATCAACATGACCCATCCAGCACTCCTGGAACTCCAGCCACTCTCTCAGGTGAGTCTCTCTCTCTCTCTCTCTCTCTCTCTCTCTCTCTCTCTCTCTCTCTCTCTCTCTTTCTCTCTCTCTCTCCGTACTCATCTGGCCCTACAGAATCTCACGTGAGTAACTCTAACTCCTTCTGAGTGTTATGTCTCTCACTTTCTCTTCCTTCCTGTTTCTTTCCCTCTCCGTTCCAATTTGTTCCCTTTCCTTCCCTACCTCTCTCACTGCATAACATATATGTAAACAATGTACAGTACTTCATGAGCACAACTGTGGTCACATGAACGTGTACATATCTTGTCCTCAGACCCTAGGTGACAACGTTAACTTTTCTTGACTCAAAACAAACAAAGAAATATAAGAATGAACAATGATAAATGTAGAGTAGATCAAACAGTTTTATGACATAAAAAATGTGCATAAAAGCATCAATTTTTTGTTTCAAGTGTGTTGAAACACTTACTGAAGCACTTACTGGAACACTTACTTGATGGCCTCCAGCTGGGCCCTTTAAGGGCAGCGCTAAGTAACAGAGATCCTTTTTCCGTTGCAGGATTCGGCCGGGTTGTTCCGTGTGGCGGAGGGGCCGGCTGACCAGGGTTCTGTGGTCGTGGGGGCACCTCTCCAGCCCCTCATGCTGAGCACCTCACCTGTCACCAAGCTGGCCCTCACCTGTGGTGACAATCAAGTAGGTACAAGGTGAATCCTTGTTGTGGGAACAACAGGTAGGTACTAGGTAAGGACCTTCTGTGGTGATGAACAGGTAGGTACCAGGGAGGTACCTCCTGTGGTGATGAACAGGTAGGTACCAGGTGAACCCTTGTATTGGGAACCAGGTCCGTGCCAGGTTGTTTCCCCAGGAGGACCCCGTCTGCCGGGAAGACACTCTTGCAATTCCTCTCGATAATTTGGTACGATTATCGTTCTTCCTTTTCCTTCATCATCTCATTTATTGTGCTAAACAGAGGCATCTTTCCTTCCATCACATCTCATGTTAGGAATTTATTTGTTTTTATATCACGTTTTAGTATGTTGATAATCCTGTGAGTTCAGTCCACTTCATGCATTTCAGAAAGTATAACCTGTTGTGTATTGCGAGTGTATAACTTCACTGTTTGCACTGCCCATCCGTGGAAGGGAGAGTGCAGACCCCCGATGGTGCACTCACTCTCCCTTCTCCCCCCCCCCAATAATCCCTCACTTCCCCTCCTTACCCTCCCCACCATTTCCTCCCCCAGGTCCCAACGTGTCCCCTTGGGACTTTAACTCCCGGCAGCAAGTGATCCCTCATGGTCCCAGGACCCGCCTCCAACTCCTTCCTCACGTTTTCTTGTTAATGGCTTCCTAAAGTACCTTGTGTGGATGTGTTCTACACGTGTGGCTGACCAGGCCTTCCACACGTATGTGGTTAATAGGTTGAGCTGCCTAGCGAGCATTTGGGTCACGTAACAACCATATGAAGGTGTTCACAAGGGGAGGAAGGAGGCCTTCCAAGTGGAAGTCTGTGTAAAGTTAACCTCCTAAGGAACGGGCCATGTATCTAGTGTCTCGCACGTCGCCAGCACGTTCTGCACGTCACCAGCACGTTCCGCACGTCGCCAGCATATCCTCACATCGTACTAATTTAGATCTTTGAGCAAATCATTAGCTTCTCTTGGCTCAGTCGCTCACTTTTGCTAACCTTTCGCTCACTCAGCAGGACCTGCTCAGTAAACTGCTACATTTTAGCGGCTTCACAAGTAACATCCACGGGTTTACGTCACCTAGAGATTATGGGTTCCCAAGGACTTCTTCCGTGATTTGTTTTTCCTTTGAAAAAGTTGTTATGAGGACTATCCACGTGGTAGTCCGTGTTTGACCAGAAACTAGATCCTGACATGGGGTTGGAAAGCCGTGTGATCTTCCAAGGGGGTTGTCAGCAGGGGGTGGAAGAAGGTTGCATTACCAAGGGGGAAACTCCAGTATATAGAATTTTACCCGGAGAAATCCTCACGCTCCTCCCTTCCCAGACTCTAGTGGAATATAAGTGCATAAGTATGAGAACGGTGACACTTTTAAGAGTAGACGTGATCAGTTCCACCGCCTGTACCTCCTGGACTACCCTTCAGTCACTGTCTCTCGTTTTTCCTCGAATTCCTCGATCAAACAATAGAGGACTTCACGCAATTCGCTGCAACAAATTGAGGGCCTGAAATCTGCTGTTAACTTCAACGATTGTTCGTTTAAGATGGATCGAATTTCACCGGACGCAACGTTCGCGTGGAATGTTGATATTCAGTGTTCTCGCTGTCGTGTACTGAATATGTTGTGGCTGACACAAGTGAGGCCCACCCAGAGGCCGAGGGGAACCTGGGCGGAGTCCCAGAGGCCCGGAAGATGGAAGATGATACTTGATAACGTTAAGAAAGTAAATAATTAAACAATGGAGAATATAAGTAGTCAACGGTATTTTAGAGATCATCGTTGTCTTCAGTCGATCCCTCACGTGGCCCCCCCCCTGTCCGGGTGGACCCCAGAGGGCCATCATATGCCAACCATGACCTGTGGGAGGGCCCGCGTCATGTATGGCTGGCCCCTCGTGCTGTGCAAGGTTCAGTTTGTGGCGGAAATTTCAGAAGAACCTCAACCCGTGTCACACGTCCCCAATCCTTTGTTTATATAGTTTTTACGAAAAGAAGTTTAACATTTAATTCCGCGATTCACCTAAGCGTTGATGAGTTGTAGATTCTTTGTTGTTAAGGTGAACCATAACCAGATGAATTGCTCCTCCGTAATATTGGAACTTCTTTAACAGAACTTATTGCTCCTGCAGGATGACGAGTTGTAAGGTATGGTTGCCACCCAGGGACCAGCTAAGACCTCCACTGATTTGTTTATTTTTACTTAAAACATTAGCTCGGGATGGCAATGAATGGCAACCTCTGGATGGCCAAACAACAGCAATTGTGACCAGCTTTTTCTTTTATCAGTTAACAATCATATGTGGGAACCGGTTAGCCTAGATAGAGAGAGAGTTTGGAACCTTCCTTATGAGAATCATCGTTACAGTTTATCTTTTTCTTTTGTATGCATGACATATACGCCGTTAGTCATGCCCTCCATTTGCGAACCATTATAACCATTAAGAGAGCGTGTGCCACCATCAGGTGAGGGGCAATAGGAAGTGGTGGAGGGGGAAAGAAGGCCGTCATGTGGCGTGTTTGCGAAGTCCTCACTAGTGGGTTCCATTCGATACCTTTTGTCTTATTGTCTTGTCGCTTTCTGAATTATTTATGAAAGGAAAACCTGGCAGCTTGGACCTTTAGCACATTGAGCTTGCACGATCACGACTCATGACTATTAATGCAGCTGTGGTCTGCCTAGCATGAACGACATAGAGATTAGCGTAGAGCACCACTGCTGTAGCTTGTTCCTGGCGTCAAAGGCCCTGGTCATCATCTTGTCCAGGCTTTAGGTGAAATACGAATTAAAGCTAAAGGGATAAAGAGGTTAAAAGGAAAAAAGAAAGATGGCCCGAGAGTTACTAAATGTGAAGAACTTGATATTTACGAAGGAACGGGTCGCTGCTGGGAGAAAAGACGTGAACAATAAACAGCTTCGTCCTGTGAGGATGTGGACGTCACAACGACCCACTTTGACTGACCAATGACCAGACGGCAGCTTGCCGAGTATTGTTTGGTCTAGCTAATGGCGGTGACACACAACTAGCCAGCTCTCGGGAACTTAAACCAAAGTGATAGATGTACAAGAGATAATGTAAACCAACATTTCGATGTAGGGCAAGTTGGTAAAGTTTTGAGGTCATACTGAGAGGGTTGATAAGTCGGATAACCTTGGACTCAACATGTTCAGTATGGAGATCTATAACCTCCACGGATGTGAGAATAGTATTATAAACAAGGACGGATCAGTCTTTTAAATGATCAAATGTTTAGAAGAAAAGAATTTTTGGCATCTGAATAGAGCTGTCTTCTTAGAAAGAGACTTCGGTAT
The DNA here is from genome assembly GCA_038088735.1 of Panulirus argus. Lineage (NCBI taxonomy): Eukaryota > Metazoa > Arthropoda > Malacostraca > Decapoda > Palinuridae > Panulirus > Panulirus argus. Next base: position 4,108 of record JAYMFT010042934.1, on the reverse strand, counting down.
TTGAATAATGTTGAAGAGGGGGGGGGGTCCAAGTTAGATTGTATGTTCCGGTGATATCAGGCGTGTTTATTGTGTTGAGTGGTTGAATTATAGTGCTACCAAAGGAAATAGCAAACATGAGAACTTTTTCAAAAATAGAAATGGGAAGGAACTTGGTTCTCGAAGCGTTGAATTGAACTACCTTCCGTCTTCCCCAGTGAGAAATCCCGTCCAAGTCTGAGTTTATGAAGTCACTCATGACGAGACGAGGCAAAGGTTGGGTCAAAAAATCGAGAGAAATCGAAAGAAGTTGATAAGTGAAATGTTGAGTCGTCGACGTATGAATGCAATTGGTTGTTGAAGAAGAAAAGAATTGACAGAAAGTATGAAGACAGTACGATACAGGACTGAGCCTTGAGGGACACCTCTGTTAGTAGAGAAAGAGAGGGAGGGGTTGATCCGTTGGCACTGAAGATCTTTAATTGTGTATCTGAAGTTCACAAACTTCCCCAGGAATGTGGGATCATTCTGAAGCTGTGGTTCATGACATGAAGGTCAAAAACTTCCGGTTTTCTTGTTTCTTTCAAGAAGTTCCCAGATTTCTGATGGAAATGATCGCGACGCCCCATTTGTCTTTCCCCAAACAACAAAAGAATTTCCGGAAGGGTCTTTTAAAATCCTTTCATCGAAAACATGAAGTGATCGATGATTGACTCTCACAAAAGCCAACGTGCAGGTAACCACAAACTGTTCTTACTGAGCGATTTCAGGATGGGAGTGTAAGCGATACCAGCAGCGCTCACTGGACCACGCGCGCTTGGCCCAGAACAATCGCTCATCAGTTCGTACTTGTTTCTTTCTGGACTGCTCACTGTACGTGTCCAGCCTGGACTGTATATTCATTTTTACTTTACATAGTTACGGGCAATAGCACTCTCTTATAATAACCTAAAATACACACGAGAAAGATATTTACTTGTATTTATAAACGACAGGTTACTGACGTACAAGTCTTCGAAAAAATGAACATCATATTACTGGAAAATTTTTAGAAACCTTTACTCGTAATAATGTTTTATGGTTTGTTAGAAGAATGTTGGAATGTATTGGCTTACCTGACCAAGGTGACAGAGGCCTTGTTGCCACAGCTACGACAGGGAGACAAGACTATATATATATATATATATATATAAAATTGCCTCGATACCCCTTTCTAATTATGTCCTGGTGTTACCCCAGAGCCCTTTTTCAAAAGGCTCCTGTAGCTCTGAGGCTTCGCTGCAATCAGTAACAGTGACAGAATAGACTAGCTTGAACAGAGAAATTCTTGAACGAGACTGTACCTCGTTCCTATACTGACGATGATACAGCCTCGGCCAAGGTATAGGAAGAGGAGGGCCTGCGGGTTGGTAACCATTTCTGGTGAGGAAAATCCGTTATGATGGGGTCGTATTACCCTCACCAGATGGCTCAGAGAGATGTAAGGTGGTCATGAAGGTTAATGACCATTAATTATTGAGATGTTATTAAGGCAGACAATACGGTACAAAGCAGGAAATAAGTCAATATATCATTATCGTTTTTTAACCGCCTCACATAAACCTCACAAATTAAGAATATTGTCTAATTGTATTTTTCATTTTAGTAATATCGAAAAAAATCAGAAGTGAAAGTAATTTCAGATAAAAAGACATTAATTTTGAGCATGAAGGACTTCAGACGGTGCCACCATGACTGCCAAGATTTTCATTTCTAAATTTTTTCAATGTAGATTGGTCTCGGTCATGAGAGAAAATACTAATGTAAGCGGCAAATTTTCAGGTGTAAAAGAAAGTAGTTAACTTTTTCTTTTTTTTTCTGGAAGAGTTTGAGAAAGAATCCCCAATGTGTTTGAGTGTGCTTGTTCGTTTCCTATCGTGACGAGGCTCTTTCCCTCCCCTCTACCCCGGGACTTGACGAGCACAGAGGCAGTAACGCATCGCTTCTTACTCCGACAAGTGCTTTAATTTGATTGTTAGTTTTTTCTGATGACTGGTTTAAGTCTCAGTCATCAACGTCACTATTCGGTAACTCTGGTAGAAATTCAGAAACCTCGGTCAAGGTTGATATCATCCGTAAATATTCCCTCAGCGTTTTGTCTGATGAACGGATGTTATTATTCTAATGATAACACACAACACGTTCCTAATGTCTGCAGTAGAGACCTCGGGGGCAACCGTTGTCGTCAGACAAATGAGAATTGATTCTGCACTTCCGTCTCGCCTCTGCACACGTCCCGCCGGCCGCCATGTTAGCCCGCCTCAAACAGGAAGTAATGAGGAAGTACACATTACGCCAGCAGTGAGCATGGCAGCCGCCACCAGCGTCTTAACGTAACGTGTTCGGTGTGCGGCCGGGCGGCTGCGTGCGTCCGCTCCCTGTTCACGCTGGCGAAAATGGCGCTCGTGTCCAGCCGTGCTTGGCGGCCCGCGGCCTGGGCGCCAGACTTCCGCTGCCTGCAGGAAGTCGGCTGTGCTGTAGGAAGATGATACTGTCCGCTTAATTAGCATTTGCTGTAATCATGAGCCGTTAAGATCCGTTACATGCACAATCGAGTAATTTACAGTATATTAATCTCCAGAGCCGGTGATTATAGGCACAGCGGCTGCATGACTAGTCATGTGGGCATTAGTCGTATCAATCGCCATGATCATTCAGGCCGTCATCATGTTATAATCATCAATAGGAAAATGAATATGGATCGCTTTTCGGGTTCGAACAAGTCCCAAACTGTGATTTCTCTCAAGTGGCTGGGTAGCGGATGTCTAAATCGTCAAAATTTAGGAGCGCCGAAATTCTGAATCAAGTAGAATATTTTGATTGTTAGGAAGTCAGTGTAATGATATTCTACTGATCGTGAATCTATTCTTAATGAATCTTCATCTTCATAGGATAAAAGTAGCAATGCGGAAAATTTGTTTCTGTATTTCATCTTGTTTGTATGTGTGCTTTGTGTATGTATATAGTGAATGACTAATTAATACTTAATCGCAATATAAGTATATTTCGAAAGTAAATGAAGGAGTGATTGTAATCATTACTTTCATTCATCATTAATGATATCAGTTTTAGATATTGATATTAACGTATAAAATGTTCGTAGGGAATAGATAGCTGAAGGCTCTCCCAGCATGTGGAATACCCTTGCTCTGGTATTGTTAATCTGTTTCTTGACATTATCAGGGCAGCTCATACCCAGTCCCAGATGTTCATCCCCCCCTCGGGACAAGTCGATTATTGGGTACTTGGCTTAGGCCAATATATGTGTGTGTGTGTGTAGAATATATATATATATATATATATATATATATATATATATATATGTGTGTGTGTGTGTGTGTGTGTGTGTATAGGAATAAAGACATGCTACATATATACAAGATTAAGAGACGGGGCAACACGAGTGTAGGACTCTGTCCCGTTAGACAGATAGCTATCTTTTGACAGCAGGTGGTACCCGCAGGTGGCTATGCAGGTGACGGTGTACGTGGAGGACGTCAACGACCACCCGCCTCTCTTCACGGCCGCCAACATCACCGTGACCGTTGACGAGCTGACCCCCGTCGGTAGGTGTTCCCCTGGTGGCCAGTCTTGCTGTGCTCACACACTGTGTACAAACGAAGGATTTTGCCCAAGATTTACAAGATAACATTGTTGGGTTCCCAATGGAATCATATATGATCATTTTAAGTAAGGTCTTTCTCTTGTTTACAGACAAGGAACATACAACCCAATTTGATTTCTTTTGTTTTTGTTCATGTATTTAGATACAATCAAACACTTCACGTGACTTACTGGGAAATAAGATACATCTTTTAGCACTATATACAATATTGTTGAACGCACAGATTTGGCAAAAGTCTTTTAATTGGGAAGTAACTAGCAAGCCATTCTCACCACATTCTTATATTGTGTTCATTTGTGAATTCATAAGAAATTGAAACAGTGAGCCATTTCGAGGCTGTCATTACAGACGTCAGCAACTCACAATAAGTGTAGTAAGTCAGTTATTCCATACACACACACACACACACACACACACACACACACACACACACACACACACACACACACATATATATATATATAT
>JAYMFT010042923.1:0-15540 GCA_038088735.1 Panulirus argus | reverse complement strand
GAGAGAGAGAGAGAGAGAGAGAGAGAGAGAGAGAGAGAGAGAGAGAGAGAGAGACCCATTGTGACCCCTGTAATCCTTTTGCGCTACCGCTCACAGGATGAGCATGAGGTGCACAATAAATTTGCCGGGGTTACCGGCACAAATCGAATCAATCACGAAACAGAATAGGGACAGGGCGGTAACATTACGGCAGACAGAGAGGGATGGTCGGGGTGAGGTTAATGCCTTCAGAATTAATGAGACGGTGGGCTTTTGACTCCGCTCTGGCTGACAGAGGAGGAGGAGGGTAGTAAGGAAAAACAGACACCCTATAATAAGCGAGTAGTATTCTTTACTCGGGGTGAATAAAACTTCTGTACATACGGCTTCAATAGAAAAATAATTCAGGTAATTATGGCATTTATGCAACACCCACAGCCTTTGGGAAGTAAATTTTGCGATGATTATCTTGAGATTTCGACGAAATATTTATGCTACGTCAGCGTTGGATTTGCGGTGCCCTCAAACCGAAAAGAGACAAACGAGTGACATTGAGAAATATATAGGAAGACATTGTGTCACTTCTGAATTGAACTAAGTTACTTTATCTCGATTCAAAGATATTGCACGAGTCCAAATTAGCAAAGGAGATATGTTCCGTGCAAGAAAGAGAACTAGTATTAGAGCAAGGAGAGGGGGGAAAGTTAGGTGAAGTATGTGGAGAGGAATCACCAGCGTAAAAGGGAACAGAGTTAGAGCCTGAAGGGAGATTATGGGGAGAGAAAGGGGGACTGGACAGGACCATCAGGGACAACACTGTTATTAGAACAGGAAGCAAATTCGCTCTATCAACAACTACTGCAACAGACCGACTAGCGGGGAAGCTCTGCATCAGAGAAGAGAATAAGCAAAGAAGCCACAAAAAGTGAGTTTGAAAGCAAAGACGTATGCTACACCCAGCCAAACGCTTTGGAGGTGACAAGGCGTCATGACATAATACTCCCTTCCCCTAAAAAAAAAAAAAAAATGAAAGAGGAGGATCAGAGATAAGTTCAGAAAAGAATGGAATGGGATTCTAAGTGTTTTGAGAAGGTCAGAACTAAGGAGAGATTCGAAGAATTTGGAGACATGAGACGTGAAAGTAATGGGGCGATAGCTGGAGAGGTTAGAACAGTCTCCTTCCTTAGGGACGGACCACACCGAAGCGTGCTTTCGAGGAACGAAAAATCTGCGTTTCTCGAGTGACGAAAAGGGCGATCAAGGATCGGAGCCAGCTTAGAGGCGCACTCCCTTGTGACTCAGAGAGGAATGCCATCTGGGCCATTTATCTTGCCCACTTGACGCTGGGAAAGTACTCAGGAAGACCCTGCACGAGGTAAGTATAAGATATGCTACAAGCTCAGTGGAAGGAGGTGGGCGAGGAGGACTAGAGGGGAAATCATCCAAAGTAGAATTAGAGGAAAATAAGGTACCAAAAAAAAAAGAAGTGGCCTTATCTCTTGGGGACTTTGTTATCGTCTGAGATCGGGTCGAAAGGCAGGAAGAAGAGATGAATAAAAAAAAACTTACTGGTGATGCTCTTGGTTAAGGACCAGCAAGAACTATGAGCAGAACAATAAGTCAAATCGGCACACTTCTTTTCACGAAGGTGTGCCTGACATTACGAAAGGCAGCTGCGCAGTCATTCAGAGCAGATGAAAAAGCGAAGTAGGATTCAGGGGATGAGGAGAGTTCAATGGCGCGCTACGCATTATCCCTGATACGAGAGGGAGGCGTTGGAGCAAAAGCAATCAATCCATGATGGAGGGGGGAGAAAAACCTGCCAAACGGACGTTCAACATTATTCCAGCCGAGATAACCTCTGCTATATTGTCAGCACAGCATTCTAGTGAGTGAATAACAAGAACTCAAGGCGATAAAGCAGCAGAAACTTCGTGAGAGATATACAGAGATAATGGAGGAATATGCATACAGATGTCGAAAAAGCAAGGAGAAACAAGTAATCTGGTGATGTACTTAATATTAAGTCATTAGCTAAAGCAAACACTCGAAAATTTGAAGAAAATAAGAAGGTGACTGAAAATGTCAAAATCGAAGTGTATGGATTAGCAGCCATTTGTAGAGGGACAGAAGGTATGAACAAGAAAGAGTCTGTGTGACTAGTCTAACAACAGGGCTGGAACTCAACATAACACGGCGTCTTAACACACCACAGACCCCAGGAAGGTGCGTCCCCAGACCACTACGGGACGCCAGATTCGGCCCCCAACACACTCGCCTTGGGAAAAACCAAACACATTTCTTCCTCACAACACCCGACAAATGGAAGAACCCTCACGCCACTACTCTGCCTGAATTAACCTGGATATGAACCCTTTTAAGCAATCTGAGTATTCAATTTGGTAAAGTGCAAGTCATTAGTGAGGGAGGAGGCGGAGATATGCGGCTATGGAGGGGACGGGGAGGGGGCCATGGCCGGAGTGCTGGATGACGAGCCGCGGTTGTGGGGGTGGAGGAGCGGTTGTGGAGGAAGAGAGTTGCTTCGGAGGAAGTGGATCGGTTGGGGAGTGGGTGTCGAAGATGTGGAATAGCAGCTGTGGAGATGGATGGGTGGGTGATGGAGCAGCTTTGGAAGTGGTGCTCGGAAGACTCGGGAGGTGGGAGAGAGGTTGTGAAACGGTAGCGCCTGTATGGGCTGTAGGGGCGGTTGTGGGAGGTGGAGGACGGGCTGTGTGGAGAGGGTGTGGAGAGGAAAGTGGTTGTGGGAAGTGGAGGAGGAGGATGGAGAGGTGGTAGTTGAGGAAGGGGCTGTGAGCAGAGGGAAGCGGCTATGTGGTCGATGGTGCAAGAGACGAAGGACTGTTTACAGGACAGGACAGCGTGGGGTTGTGAAACATATAGCGGTAGTGGTCGTGATGGGGCGACCATGGGCAAGACACAGTAGAACAATTTAACAACCACCGTCGAGGACATCGTCCCCTTACAGTCACCAGCAACCAAGCAAATGTGAGGAAAGGTTGTCAGCAAACAGATCACGCACTTGTGGCGAGTGGTTTCCTAGTTATGGTCTTGGGTGGAGACGGATCTTCGCACAGTGGTACACATGAGGAGTCATGTATATACAGACTGGCCGCTGCCTCACGTACTAAACTGTAAACACTGGCATCAGACACTATCCACCGTTATCTGATCATCAATAACACGTAATAATTGATCTCTTAATTTCTGCAAACAGTTAGAGTAAACATGAAAAAAAATACGTAATCAAAGGAAGGTCAGAAGAGATAATGCTATCGTGTAGCTGTGAGAGCAGCACAGAAGGCAGGAGGACAGAGCATATGAGCAGCAGTAGTTAACTCAGGTCACTCAGAGTATCATTATGACATGTGTCTTCCATTTGAACCACTGCTGAGCAGCGAACTGGGCATCACCCTGGCCAAGGAGTGAGAAAGCCTTGGGGTCTGGCTGGTGAGAGCAGACGCTACCGCACAACAAGGCAAAGCGAGAAACACCCACTTAACTCAAGACAAACCGACACAAGAAACCGAACCTGGGTCTGTGGTGTGACGGTAGCGACTGTTCACTACGCCATGGTTTTCTTCCTCTACAGAACACTCTTCCCAGAAAGATATATTGCATGCGTTATATTACGCTCGCATACCGTCCGCTTTCTCCATTGCTACGAGGAGAGAGAAATCCATATCTAGAGCAAGGTACGTACAGTCGCAGACCAAAGTTCTGAAGCTCCTAAGTTCCAGTATACGCCTGGTCAACGCTGCATCAAACCCTACTGTGTTAGTAGTCCACTGAGACATAGGATTCGGTACAGCTTCGTTCAGGTGTGTCTCTGGGTTTTCGTCGGCGGCTGAATTTCATGATGTTACTTCCGCTGGGAAGCACAGGTGGGTGTGGACGGAGTGGCAAGTGGTGCGTGGGTGTCCTTCATACTGCCTTGGCAGGGATCTTCCTAATGCTAGAGCTTGGAGGCGTACCGCCTGGCCTGCATCGCAGTGAAGATGCAAGACTCCAAACATGAATAGCAAACTGGTTCTCACGTCATCAACCGGTTTATAAACTTCAGATACTCTGACTATACGATGATGGTTCTTGCTGTGGATGTAAGTGTTCTAATAGGTAAAGGTCTTCAATAGTATGAATAAGGAAGCCTCGTTTGCTTAACTCGCGATTGTATGCAGGGGCACAGCTATCAAAAATCATTATTCTCTTTTCTCCTTTGTGCAATCTAAAATCAACCTAACACATTCACTTAGTTCTCGCATATCGTCCATCACAAAAATTCCAATGTATAAAGCATTCTGATCGGGAGTGAAGAGGTGTTCGAAGATCCACCCCCCTCCCGGTGTCAGTGCACGAAGATCATCAGGTGAAGGATACCCGCTGCAGGATCGAGGCAACATCCTCAGCCCCAGCACGTCCAGCAAGAGCCTCACGGTCTGGGAGGAACAACCTGAGACAATGGCGTCCCTCATCATCAACTTCAGGGGCGGCAACTTACCTTTGTCCATGTAAACAAAAGCAACGTTGCCACCTTCTGCCACATTCCAGCCAGCTGTGGCTGAGAGGGTCGTGTAGCATGTGAGCCCAGCTGGCGATGACAGTAATATCCCCAGTGTTCAACAACTCGTGCTGAGATCCGTGTATAACGTCGCTCTCAGTGTGGTGCGTGTTGGAGAGAAACTGTTTTCTTTACCTGAGTCTCTGCAATGGTCGAAACCCGACCACCTTAACAGGCGCGCCGCCCAGAAAAGGACTTGCAAGTCCACTCGTCGCTCACACCTGCCTATTACTTCACCAGCCGCTGCCATTATGTACATCAACACAGTCCTACTCAGAGGTACAAAGGCCAACACGTTCCTGGTGGGCGTGCAACCCGTCAAACAATAACTGTGAAGAGGTAACCTTAAAGGATTTTGCCAGCAGGCACTCCGGAGACGGCTCAGGTGCTCCTGCCGCTGACTTTAAGTGATTCATCACTGTCTCTACGCGGGGTCGTTCATTTGAGTTCCGACAGGATTCTTTGTCACAGGTGTATCCAGCACGGACAGCCAGAGAAAAAAGAATACCAGAAGATACAACTCTTGTGATGAATCAAAATGTTGGAAAGAGGAAGACGGGTTCATCAAGGTGTCAGACACCCTCATCATGGGGCTATCTGGTCTTTGTGAGGTCCCCTCCCGGTTGCCTCATTACGAGGGACGGGTGTGTCATCTTCACGGAGCCACTAGTGATGTGCACCACAGACAATGGAACCATCTGGTTCGTATTTCATGAAGCAGCAAGACGACTACAAAACAGGTCTCAGGTGCAGGCAGTCCCTTTCATCCCCAAACCCTTTGTCTGCAGCCTTCATCTTCCATGCGTCATAATCTATTTTTATCAGTCTCTTGCAACACTGATGGGATTAAGGAAACAACCTAAATCACTTTCATTTTCACGAAAGAAAGACTAGACCAGATTTTGTGTTTCGTTCGCTCACATGAGAGCTATGAGGCTGGAACTAGATGGGAGGAAACAATAACCTTGTACAGCGCCAGTGTTGGCCCAAATCCTTGTGCAACCTTTTGAAGAGCTTTGTCAATGTCTCTCTTGACGCTGTATAGGGAATAGCTCCCGGGGGCACGTCCTCGGATCGTCAGTCGACCTTCTCCAGGGACCAGCAGCAGACGCGAGCCTCGTCACCTCCACGGTGTGCTGGTGCGTAAGTGGAAGCGATATTTGCATCTACAGGCACTGTGATTTTCTTTGCCAATTGTCGAAGGGCGAGGTCAGCCCTATACACTAAAAAGCAAGGTCTTCGTATTTGCTGCCCTGAACAACTTTGCATAACATCCCCAAAAACCTGCAGCAGTATTAAGGATGATTAGGCACGATGCATTTTGAGACTAAACACCTTGGGAGGTGGTTGAGTGGTGGATGTTGCACAAGGGACATTGGTGAGCGGGCAAGCATCATATGTGGCCTGACAACATTCACAATTGACCTGGATCCATGAGGATCGTCCATCACTGCTCCTCCTCCGTCCATAGTCCTATCACTCCGAATAAACTGGTCTAAAGTTCAGGGCATAAGATGCGATCCCCAATACCAAGTCTTGTGTCAAGTAAAAGAACATATAAGAGGCCATCTTCGCGTGATCAAAATAACTATAGTCATATGAGCCTTAGTAGGATAAAATTAATATCAAGAAATAGCAAGGTAAAAAGAAATATATCTATAGGAAGAGAGAGTCAAGTGGTAGCAAGCAAAGAGAGAGAAACACTGACACAGTCGTAAACTGCCGGCCAGGACTTCCCCTCTCTCTCCGTGGTCATGAGTCGCACTACTTGCAGGACCTTGTCCGAGTGCGATGAGCTCTCTCTCTCTCTCTTACACAGAAGCCGGATTTACTGGCCTTCTGCGTCTTGCCTCACACAAGGACATTATCAGCAGAGAGTATCTGGACCTCTGTCAGTTACTGCAGTCCCGAGAAGTGGCAGGTGGGAGGGCTGCCCGTCGCTACGCCACATCTGATGGTGATGCTGGCGAACATGATACTGTGTCCAGCGTCGTCCCAACTTGTACAGGCTTATCATCTAAATCCATTCTCCGTCTTTTCCACACCTGAACATCTCAGTACAAATGAGAGTGTTTTCATAGACATGCACAAGTAATGAATCCATTTTTACTAAAGAAATTAATGAAAAGTACATCTGAGTTATTGAACAAATCTTACGTCACTTGAATTTATCGTCCTGAAAAAGATTAACATGGTGGATGATCATGCCAACGTTGATCACGTCAGGAGAGCAGGAGTGGTGACTCCTCAGGTTATATCAACCCACTTGGGTGTGACTAAGACCCTTTGTGACCCCTGTAATCCTTTTGCGCTACCGCTCACAGGATGAGTATGGGGTACACAATAAATTTGCTGGGGTTTTCCCGGCACAAATCAATGTCGCTGAGGGCTTTCTGGCCTCAGGAGTCGGCGGTGGCGAGAATGGTGCCGTAACTTCTTTGCACATCGTCGTCGGGTGGAGTCCAGGCGGTAGGTGAGGAGGAGTTGGAAGGAGTTACCGTGCTGAGCGCCCCTCCATAAGTGGCGCGAGAGGGACCGAGAATGAGCTTAAATGAATTTCTTTTCTTCCACTTTTCTCGTCGGCGACGTCGTGTGTGTGTGTGTGTGTGGGGAGGGGGTACCGGGGGGTTGGGAAAGACCCGGCCTTTAAGGGGAGGGTTAGGGGCACGGGTGAGCTTGGCAACAAGCGAGACTCGTGTCTTGGCTTCTGGTGCGGGGGAAGTCCAGGTGTCCGGCTCGAGCCGACGAGCGATGCAGAGACGATGACTGGAGGAGCGGATGACGGAGCCGACGCGTTCCCTTCCAGCTTGGCGTGTGTCGTCCAGAGTGACACAACCCAGAAGCTCGGCGGACTGGACATCCTGGAAAGGGGGGGCTGGGGCCAAGTGAGACAGTCAGGGGACAGGGGCACTGTGGGAAGCGAGGGTGACGTGCACGACTACGGCCGTGGTTCGGTTTTGTGGCGACGTGGTTGATGGTGGGACGGTAGTGGAAGGCAAAAGACGTGGTCTGGAAAAAAGCTGGTGTCAACGATGATGCCAGCGGTAGGGTCGTCGCCTTATCCCCCCAACAAAGCTGTTGCATCTTTCCAAAAGTCATCGTTTGTCAGGATGGGGGAAACACCGGGTTCCCTCGTTTGTGGCCTGAGAGACGCAGGAGATAGGAGGAGATGGACCTCCCTGGAAGCGTGCGGCCTCCGAAGTTGGCAAGGCGTGGAACGATGCCTCGAAGCACAAGATTGATGCCTCCGTCGATGGTGATGTCACGGTCGACGGGGCAGATCTTCGACAAGGCTAGCGAAGGCTATATATCCAGAGGGGTCATACGTCTCTGTAGATTGCGACAGATGAAGTCTTAGGAAGCTAACGAGGAGACGGGTGGTTGAGGTGGGCTTCGTATTACCAGAGAGACGAGGGTCTGGAGAATATAGGAAAGGTCTGTGTGAGCCGAATTAAACACGGAACTTCCATTGAATCAAGTGGGGATTGGGAGGATGGCGGGTGATCGTAAATCAGCGACAGATTGTGGACTTGTTGACCGGTGAAGGAATTTTGAATGCATGTTAGAAGCGTTGATGATTGATCAGAGGGATCTGGATGAAGATAGCTCGGGCAAGATGTCTTTTTAGAGTTCCAAAACTTAAGTCAGATGGTGTCGGGGAACGCTTGGCCTTGCAGAGGCTATGTTACCGTCTGGTGGCTTGAAATACATTTACTGACTCGATGGCTGTTGGCGCTGGAAGGGAGGCGTATGTTCCAGTGGGTGAGTCTTGTGTAGGTGGTGTGTGCCTCATTAGTGAGGTAATCAGCGCAGGGGAAACGAGAGGATCCGCATCTTTAGACGGCTCATTTCTCCCACGATCCAACGCCACTGGCTGATGTTAGAGGGGCGTCAGCCGTTCGAGCTTGGTAAGGTAATAGGAGAGCTTTACAAGCGTTTATTCCTCGAACTGTCACGTTATGGAGGGCGTTGTAGCAGCTAGCGTTGGTGTCGCAGAAGGCCCGGTCCGGCTGGTGCATTAGTCCTAAGGTGCATGTTGTAATCTAGGGCGTGTCGGCTGGGATCGAACTTGCAGGTGTCTCTCGAGGGAGAGAGGGGATGTTAGGCTTCCTTGGCGGCGCTGATATGATTAACGTCTCCCGTCACCCTGGAGGGAGGTGCGTTCCTCGCGCTCTCTCTCTCCCATTCGTCTTCCTCTTCCCAGCTGTCAAAAGTTTTACCCCGCTCCATCCTTTCGGGGCAGATGGACTTGAAACTTGGCAAGCACGTACCTCGTTTCGACACGCCCCGTTAAGCTTTTCATATTTTTCTCTTTCTATTAAGGCCTCTTGCGAGATTCTTCATGGGGCCAGAGTTTAGACAGCCCAGAGACTTGTATTTTCGGGCTACTGTTCATCATAGTCTCAGTCAAGATGAAGCACCGCGTACAAATACCTCTCACCATACTCCGTCCGTTGCAGAGGATAGATTTGTGATATGAACCATTCTACTGTTCTCTAGGGGTCAGAGGTCACAGAATACTTTTTTTTTTCCTAGGCCATTACCCAACCACATGTTATTTTTTCTTTCTTACAAGCCTTACGGAGCAGAGGGAGCCTGGCTCTCGGGGGAGGTGGTGGGGGGGGGGGGATAACAAGCCCAAACCCCTACCTAGGGCCTGTGCTTAGGTCCCTCACCACCATCGGCAGGCCGCCCTATACAGCACAGGGCCCTCACCTCCTCCCGAGCTGTAGTGGGGGTTTAATCTCAGACGACAGCATACCGTCGGCGTCCGCACTTCTTCGGTTCAGTCTTCCTCCCGAGTTCAGGTCCCAAGCCACAGTTTGATGTTGGGTCACGGGACCTCAGATTGACGAGAGTCCTGAGGAGTTGGTGTCAAGCGTGTATGCAAGGGGACCTGCCTGCCTGCCTGCCTGCCTGCTTGCCTGCTTGCCTACTGCACTCATTCGCTCGCTCGCAAATGCTGGCTTCTGTAGTTAGCCCATTGCGTCTCTGCGTATTCCCACGCCCCTGTCGTCTTCGTCCTACAGGGGTGATGACCTGTGACGAGTTGTGACGCCGAGCTGCGTGTGCAGCCCCGGATGGTCGACTCGTGTGGTGGGCGTGGGAGGTGTGGGGGTGGGTGGGGGGGTCATGGAACCCATGTTGTTGTTGATGGTGGTGGTTGTGTTGGAGGCGTTGGTGTTGTTAGCGATAGTGTTGGCGATGACTGGGCCAACTGTAGTGGTGGTTGTGGTTGTGGTGGAGGTTGTGATGGTGATAATGATGTTGGTGGTTGTGTGGTGGAGGTGATGTCGGTGATGGTGTAATGGTGTTAGTAATGGAATGGTGCTCATGGTAGTTCTGCAGTGGCAGCGGCTGTGGAGATAGTTTGTAATGGTCCTGGTGATAGTGGTGGTGGTGATAGTGGTGGTAGTAGTGATGGTGGTGGTGTTTAAGGTTGCTGCGAAGATGTAGCTTTTTTTTAGGAATTGTATCCGGTGAAAAAAAAAAGCTACCATTACTACTACTACTGCTAATGATTCTGATACTACTGCTACTACTATTAGTAGTAGTAAGTAGTAGTAGTAGCAGTAGTAGTAGTAGTAGTAGTAGTAGTGTAGTAGTAGTAGTAGCATCAGTAGTAGTAGTATCAGTAGTAGCAGTAGCATTAGTAGTAGTAGGATTAGTAGTAGCAGTAGTAGTATTGATAGTAGTAGCAGTGGTAGTGGCAGTAGTAGTAGTAATAGTAGTAGCAGTAGTATTAGCAGAACCATTCTCAGCAGTAGCAGTAGAAGCAGTAGCAGTCGTAGTAGTAATAGTAGTAGCAGTAGTGATAGCAGCAGCAGCAGCAACAACAGCAGTACTGGTAGTAGTAAGAGAGCCGCCAGTGTGGCACGTCATTGACAAGACGTAGGAAGGGGGAGGAGGGGCAGGCAGGCAGGTCCCATGCTGGCGGGCGGGCGGGCGGGATTGAGGGTGGCGGGTCGGGGCCCCCTCCTCTCAGTGTGGGCCTGAACGCTGGTGGCGCTGGATGGTCGGTCAGTGTGTGTGGTGCAGTGCTCGCTCGCTCGCTCGCTCTCCCGCTGCTCCGTGGCTCCTCTCTCTCTCCCTCCCTCCCTCCCTCACAGCTTCGTTTGCCTCCCCCGTGGAGACGTGTGATAACGTACACCGCGCGTGGCACCCGCGCCCACCAGGTGTGTTGCTCTCGTCACAGTGTGAACACAGAGGGGGAGGGGGGCGTCGGGTCGGGCACCCACTGGGGATATGAGGATATTGATGCAGTTGGGCATCAGTGTGTGTGTGTCTGTGTGTGTGTGTGTTGTGGCCCTCCGTGTGGAGCACCCTGTCTCTCTCTCTCTCCCTCCCTTCCCCCCCCGCCCCCCTCATGCCTGGTGGTGCAGCCCCTGGGTGGGGGTTAGCCGTGGGGGAGGGGGTGCCTGTGGTCTTCAGCGAAGCCGTGGCGGTCAAGTGCTTGCTTTCCCCCCGTGCTTGCTGAGGTACAGCAAACGAGGCACCAGTGCTGTTGGGATATTGATCCTCAGTCACGCGCTTGCTGAGGTCCCACGGGGGTAGTGTGGTGGTGGCGGCGGCGGTAGTGGTGGTGGTGGTGGTAGCGCCACCCCCACGACGACGCTGGTGACCCAGATGGGCGTCTGTGTGCCACCTATATTGCGACGCCCTCCGTGCGAGGAGTCACACGACCGGTGGCACGCGCCGCGCCCCTCACCCGGGGTGTGACCGGTGTGACGCACGGGGGGTAGGGATAGGGAGAGGAGGGCAGTGTGTGTGTGTGTTTGACGGATGGACGGTGTGTGAGGCACTGTGTGACGGACGCGGGGGACTGTGGCAAGGGGAGAGTGTGGTGACAGAGAGATGGAGTGTGAGGGAAGGACAGTGTGAGGAAGTGTCGTACGAAAGTGTGTCACGATTGGGGAGCGTGCGTGCGGGGCAGGAATGCGACGACGGCGAAGCGTACGAAGCAGGAATGTGACGACGGTGGAGTGTGCGTGTGACGGAGGAATGTGACGTCGGATGGTGGGGTGCGAGTGTGACGGAGGAATCTCACCTGAGAAATGACGGATTGAGGGACGGGGGGGGGTCAGAGCTGGCCTTCTGGTATAAGACGCAGTGTTTCGCGTGGACGAAGGGGTTCCAGATACTAGCATGAATGTGAATGTTTACGTAGTATCCACACAGCCCTGAAGGTCGGGGGTGAAACTTTCGACTGAAAATCTGTAAGTCGCAATCGGGATTAGGAAGAGGGCGACGAGGCTAAGCCCCGCTGGAAAGTATAGATGAAGGAGGACATCAGTTGCAAGGGAGTCGAGTGGGTTATAATAAGGGTTCCTGTTGGGAGAGGTGGTCGTGGATGCGAAGCACATTGTGCCCTAATTAGGAATAGCAATTTGCGGAACTGGAATTTAAGGTATATAATGAGTTAAGAATCAGCAGTGAACGTATAGGAATCCAAACCGTAAGAGCTGTGAGTGTCGTGATTAAACACAGATAAACCATTTCCGTTGGGAAAAAAACTCAGGAAACTTTTAACTTCTTGGTTCAGGGAATAGAACGTCATCACATGTGGGGCTAGGGAAGCAAAACAGTAAGACTCTGCAGTTGTCAGAGAGCTAAAGGAAGTCTAGATGTAGAATGTAGAGGACACAGACGTCACAACAGCCAGGCAGCATTTGAACGGAACGAAAGGGGAAGAAACGAAGACAATAGATTATGTGGAAGTCAAAACCCAAAGCTGCCTCCTGGATATATCATGAATTTGATTACTAGTCAAGTGACGACTAAAAGCGAGACAATGATTCGAAGGGTTGGAGCAGAGGATGGAACACCGGAGGAGTTGCATGCCAGGTCTCGTGTAGTGTATTGGATCAGTTCCATGGCAAGTCTCATAACGTATTTGAGGAGTTCCATTCCAAGTCTCATGGTGCAGTGTCAGTGAGATAGTGAGGCAGTAAGAAAGTTGGCTGTTTTAAGGTTTTGATCCATATTTGTGGACAGCCGTAGTGAAATGAAGCGTTCGTCTAAGTGAGTTCTAACCAAAACCATAGTGAGATCTAGCCACAGACGTAGAGAGATCTCGCCATGGGCTTAGTGTAATCCAGCCATAGCTATAGTGAAACCTAAGCCATAGAAAAATCTAGCCATTGGCTTCGTGAAATGTAGCCATACGCATTCAAGGTGAGTGCAGGAACAGTCAGTCACTGACGCAGGCCAGTCGAGACGCGTTTGCTGGAGGAGAGAGCAAGAGAATGGTAAAAGAAAAAAAAAAAAAAGAGAGCAGGTGTGCCAAGTTTCGAGGATAGAGAGAGAGAGAGAGAGAGAGAGAGAGAGAGAGAGAGAAGGGGATGTACACCGAAAATTAGAGAGGATGAACACCTGGTTCTCGGTGGAAGACTGTGGGAGGGGGGAGCGACGTTTTTAGATGGACGATTTCAGAGGTGACGAAAACTCCGAGGGGGACGAGAGTGTGTGTAAGGGTGGAGCGTCTCGTCTTGGACTGCGCCGCGAAAGGTGTACACATCTCTCTCTCTCTCTCTCTCTCTCTCTCTCTCTCGTGTGAGAGGTTGGAGTAAGAGAGTCATGCAAGCGTGAGAAAGGGGGACTCCGTAGAGGGCCGAGAATTACGGGAGCGGAAGAAGACGATAGATAGGGTTAGGGGGGGGAGGGGGACAGAAGACACTAGTCATAGTAGTCCCTTCAGACTGGCGTAGTGACTAGGGTTGCCCTGCCCTGCAGGTCTCAGATTCGGGGTATGCTGTTTTTCCTAGGCGTATGGCAGGCCAGGAGGACCTGTTTGCTTGATGCTTCGGAAATGACGAGAGATGTAACCCCGGAGAAGCCGTTAGTTTGGCTTACGTACCGAGTTGATAATCAAAGTGGAACGGAGTCAGGCGAAGCCTGGTTGTATATTTCAACTCGAGAGGAGAGAGATTACAGGAATTACCGCGTGGGAGGGATTTTAGTTACTGATACGGTAACCGGCCTGTCAACCAAACAAACACTGCTTTAGAATACTTTATACGTATGTGAGAGGAGTTAGTCACAGGTCAACTTTATAAGCAGGTGAGTCATATTCACAGATCAGCTTGAAGATTTATTTCAGTGGCGTGGACAGGGAGACACTCAGACAAAGGAAGAAAGACAGAACAATTAGGATGAAATTAGAGAATGCTTTACCGGCTGGAACTGAGGAGACCATATTGATCTGCCTAGAGAAGAAGGTCCAGAGGCGGGCAGGTAAAAAGATTGCCTCTGATGGAAGGGAAGCTGAACAGATGCAGAGTGAGGACGGCAGACGTGGACTCTACCGCTCTCGGGAGAGAGAGAGAGAGAGGGGGATAGAGAGAGAGAGAGAGAGAGAGAGAGAGAGAGAGAGAGAGAGAGAGTGCTATTGGACTCCGTCCACATGGGGGTTACAGAGCGAGTGAGAGGTCACCTTGAGCGAGGTCGCATCATCGCCATTGGACGAGAAGGAGTACAGTCTCGCCAAGAACGTCACACCTTCAAAGGAGTCCATCCTGTCCCTGCTACTCATTGTATCGCAGCCTTGGACCGACAAGAGCCGCTACTGAAGGGTCCTGGGCACTTTTTAGAATAATGATAATAATAATAATAATAATAATAATAATAATAATAATAATTTTAAAATATACTGTTACATATATATATTGAACCTTGCAATCCCTGGGCCCCTTTTATGGGCCTCCTGCAGCTCTTAGGAAGTCGACCACGTCCCTCGGTCAGGACCACAGGTGATGAAGTGTCGAGGTGATGTCATTGTTTGGACAGGGGAAGGCGCAAGTGATGTCGAGGATTGGATGTTCGATGTCCCCAGTGTGGAAGTCACACGTCGGGAATGACGGGTCCCGTGATGACGTCTGTAGTGTTGACGAAGTGGGAGGCGACCAGAACGTAGATGGAGAAAGCATGACTCGTGCCTGTATGGGGGGTATAGTTCCAGATGGGCTTATGTCTGGTAGATTAGGGTTGAGGACGCGGTTGTTAAGTGTTTGCTATTGAATCTTTAAGGGAGTGGATGTGACGTGTTGCGAGTGTGATGCTTGCAGGGGGTTACGAGGGAGCTGTGAGGCGCGGGTTGATGAGGTGTGAGGCTTGGTCAAGCATTTTGTTCCCGCGGGAATGCTGGTTATTAAGTGGCTCGGATGGGATGAGGGGCAGGGCTGTCGTATAGAATTGGGCGCTAAACATATTGAGGTGAGATTGGATTGGAAATGTTTTGTGTGTGTGTGTGTGGCAGCAGAGCAGCTGGTGTTTGTTCTGAGGTCTCCCTTTTTTTGTGTGTGTCTGCTTTGTACCTTTGTTTTTGCGTCCTATCGCTACACTGGGGATAGCGAGGAGCAGCCTGTCCTCACCCCTCCGTCTGTGTGTGTGTGTGTGTGTGTGTGTGTGAGGACACTTCCTCACATGGCGCGTTACCTCAATAGGAAGGCGTAATAGGAGCTCCGTCTATACACCGTGGGTGCGGGTATGCATTAAACATGAAGCGACGGAGATGAGAACATAGAGAGCACGATACCTGGATCATTAACAGACTCAAAAAGTCGTCTGGGTTGCTGCCCCGAATTCTCTCGTATCTCAGCATATCAGGTCAACATTTCGAAGGTCACGAACTAATCATATACTGGGGCGCGTGTTTGCATACATTTGCATGATGATTAGCGGGAACAGATTTCCTTTCTAAGTCCTGAACCCCACTTAGCGGAGGATGTGGGCAAGATCAGATTTGAAACGAGTGTGTGTGTGTGTGTTAGGCAAAGACAAAATATCACGCAGAAAATTCTACGAAAATAAATCAGCATATTTTTGTTTTTTCTTATATTCAACTCATGGTGGGACTTAACAAAAGTACCTTTATATATATATATTTTTTTTTTTCATACATATTCGCCTTTTCCCGCATTAGCGAGGTAGCGTTAGGAACAGAAGACTGAGCCTTAGAAGGAAAATCCTCACTTGGCCCCTTCTCT
>JAYMFT010042902.1:0-15542 GCA_038088735.1 Panulirus argus | reverse complement strand
TATTGTGCGTGTGTATGTTCATATCCCATATAACGCTAAAACTAGATTTTTTCTCAAGTTTGGTTACCGCAACTAAAGAATCACGGAGACCTAATAGAGAAGGTCCAGAGAAGGGAAACAAAGACGGTACCTGAATCAAGATAGCTAAGTTACGGGGAAGGGAAAGAGGCTATAAATCTGCCCACCTTGGAAAATCACAACTTTTAAGTCTTTAGTACACATCCATGATGCGGACAGTTACCAGTTCTTCCAAAGATGTTGGGACAGAGCAACCAGAGGACATAACACGAAATTAAACAAGAAAATTGTTAAAAGAGATGTATAAGAAACACGTTTTGTATTATACGAATGGCAAATGAATGGAACAAAATGAGTGAGGACTTGGTTAGTGCACAGAGCATACATAAATTTAAGAAAGTGTATGACTGTAGAGAATTTTCAGGAGACTGGGTCCCACGAGTATAAACTACACCAGTTAGGGCAAGATCAATCTTCATTAGAGGTATATATATTCCTCTAATCATCTAAATATCTTCACGGTAGTGCTAGCCATACAAATGAATCCTTAAAGAAACAAAATCATTTATGACTGTTTTCTCAAGACGCTGGTAGTGGACGTCCCAGTCACACAACGGCGGTGCATACACCCACATCATCATGTTCCCGTGTTACGACTCTCTTCTGTATGGTCAGCGTACCAGGGAGTAAGGGAGACCTGCTCCTCACACAGTATAAATCATAAGTTCAATACTCCGTTGCGCCGGGTAAATGTATGGACCTATCAGTCAACAGTACTGCGCCGTGTGATTCTTCTTCACGTGAGCCTCTCTGCTCCGGATATGTCTGATCCCCCGACCATACGAAACACTCTTATTTGCACTGATTTTCAGACATACGCCGTCACCTTTCTTAGACAAATGTGTCTGAAGATACAACCTAAAATGCTCGACATACGCACAAG
Source organism: Panulirus argus (assembly GCA_038088735.1). Lineage (NCBI taxonomy): Eukaryota > Metazoa > Arthropoda > Malacostraca > Decapoda > Palinuridae > Panulirus > Panulirus argus. Next base: position 14,581 of record JAYMFT010042902.1, on the reverse strand, counting down.
TTACACAACAGGAAGCGTAGTTACTCTGGTGTCTGGTTACGGGAAATGGCGGCGGACAATGTCAATTTCGTGTTCACCAGTGGGGACCATAACTAGAGCCTCCTGGCCGCCGCAGTTTCGGTGAAGAGGGCCTCCAGCTGTGGCCGCCAGGACCACCCCCCTGACCCAGGCTGTAAACTGTGATTCCTACATATTAATGTCTAGTGCTGCTGGGCGACCCCACGTCCTGACACTCCCGCTTTAGGGCTGAGCGAGAATTCCCCCTTTTCTCTCTCGGGGGCGACAATCGTGTTATGAGTAATGGACAAGGAACCAAAATTCATCGTTAAAAAAATTACAGTAAAAATAAAGTATCACTCCCGGGAATGCTAAATGTAGAATACGGTAACTCTACGTTCCATTATGCATTAGGTGTAAATATCCGGAGACAGAAAGAATTTCTAACCAGACCTGATGGAGATGGCAGAGGCGAGAAGACAGTAATGGAATATATAACAGAGGAGGAGTTGCTGGGGGAAAGAAGACAAAGTTACCGGGAGGAAACTCATGTATATAAGGTGTCTGGAAGACTGTCGCATCCTCCGAGTGTATCTAGACCTAAGCGATCATGAGTCGCCCACAACAAGTTCAATGACCTGAACTGCCAGTTACTTAGTTTACCACTGCATCTCAGGAAGCAATTAACTAGACGCCTTATCCCTCCAACTACCCGCCCAAAAAGGCCTCTACCGTAACGACTTTACCGGCCAGTCAATCAGACCCGACAAAAGACGACACTACACAGGCAGCTTCAGTGGCAGGTATTCACACTAGATGTTGCACCTTCGTCATATACATCATATTCTTTTGTGGTAAGAGATATATGTTCTCTTTTATCGAGGATCCTAACGAGGATACTCGGTATTTCCGAGATATATTTACTCTGGCGCTGTCTACAAGAAATGCTGTTGACGTAATAAGCAGAAACAGCGAATACGTTCAGTTACGGTTTTACAGATGGTTCATCTATCATCCTCTCTGACAAAAGCTTTCACCATTATGTAAAGGCCGAGTTTTTTGCTCCAAGAAAATCTGATCCCACCTGGCAGGAATTCAACCCGCAACTGCAGGTTAATAAGTCATTTCTATAGGATCTCATGTCGTGTCATGAACAGAAGCGAGGATCTTACTCGAACTCGCTGACGTGTCTTAATCTTGTGCGCAGGACAGAAATATTTCACTGCTTGGCTCACGATACGATATTCCCGGACGTCAGTCACAGCTGACCAACAGCGAAAAGGGACCTTTAATGGCAAACATTTTGCACCAATAAATAAGAGAAAAAGTACAGAACAAAACCATCACTTGTCACCAAGACTGTGAGTAATTAACATAAGCCACCACTGTGTTTCCTATCCATTCATCATTTCCCTATACGTAATGGATACCCCCCACCATTATGTGCTAGAGCGTGCTGGATGGCAGCTCAAGCCCAAGCTTACTGTACTTTACATCCCAAGCTGAGGAATACATATATATACATGTCAAACCGACTCACAAACTCATGTTTTGTTTTGTGTGGCAGGAAAACTTTAGCTCGTGAGTTAACTTTGGAGAGTCGAGTCGCAAAAACTGCACCACCAAAGACGCCCCCATAATAAAGCTCTCACAGCGCGGGTTTTCCACTGCACAGCGCTGGACTGATGCTTGGCGTTTTATTCTCCCCGCTGACGTAAATGTTACCATGCAGCGTGGTCTAGTTGTACGGCGTCCAGACATGAGAGTTATTAGAACCAGTCGTCTCACTAAAACAAAAGCAGAATATACAATGAGGGGAAAAAAGAATAAAATTAATACATTACAAGATACAGTGTGTGTGTGTGTGTGTGTGTGTCAGCTATAAAACAATATAAAAATAAAGCCACGGGCTCTCCTGACCCACTTTCCAGCCGGAGCTCCGGGCCTTGTACAGAGGGCCACAGGACGCGCTCCGCCCATCCTCGCTCGCGTTAAGCCCCGATTAAAGATTAAGTCCATAATTTTCCACCCCTCATCAGTGGTCTTCATTCAGCACTTCCTGTGGGGCGTTGCCTTACCCACTCCAATCCCTCGCCTCTCCCGCCCCGTCTGACACTCCACCGGTGCTTCCTGACCCGTTATCCGACGACCGTGTTGAGTCTGGGCAGCGTTAGGGATCCTGGCGGAGACGAGGTGCACGAGACTTCCTGTCTCTTGATACACGGGGGTTCCAGCGGGCAATCAGCAAGCGCTGTGCAGGGCTCTCGTGGGGCCGCTCCAGAAGGTGCCCTCAACCTTCAACCACAATTTGGGTAAAGGGCCGCTCTCTCCGGGGGGGAAGCTGCCCGATCGATGCCATGTGGAGTGTTAGGTCCCAAAGTAGGACGGCATTTGCCTCTTGAATGCACGTGGTTGCTCTTTGTTATACAGGGCTGCCATGTGGTATGAGAGGCACTGCGAGGTGGCACACGATAGAGATTGTTTGGAGAGAACAGTACTATACAAAAGAACAACAAGGGATCCTGTGATCTGCGCAGATAATATAAAAAGCCAAAGAGTATCATGGGAGGAATAATGCAATGTATGGTGAGAACTTCGACGTACTGCTAAAGAGTCGAAGGCAGCGCCACCACGCGCTGCATAAAAGGACGAGGAACTCACACTAACTACTCAAGGCAGAATGAATGGCAGATCGTACAAAAGCACTGCTTGTATATGACACACGGCAAACCATAGGGTCGGTCGCACGACACACTATATTGTAAGACGCATGACGAGCTATACGGTAAGGCGTCCGACGCCCGTCAAAAATATTAAAAAACGGAGGGAAGGGGGGGGGGGCAGGAGGAAATAATAAAAGCCAGGAGGCAACAACTGGGGTAGGAGGATTGGAGCGCGCAACTAAAAAAAGGAAAACTCCTGCCGGAGGCCTCACACACACACATTACGCTGACGTACCCCCGTAAGTTGCCATACCTGTCGCTGGGGCCAGAGGAAAACTTCTCTCTTGCATCACCACTGCTACGGAGTCCATTCAGACCCCCTCGCCCGCATCATATGAAAAACATATTCATGCCAAATATTTTCTCCTCCCATAGGGTCGAACCTTTGACATTCTATAACGCGGGAAGCAAGACGACGACTAGACGGGAGTCACTTCTCTCTTTTTTCTCTACCCAAATTCTGAACTTAATGAAGCGATGAGCAGAATCAGGAAATCGCAGATCCAAGGATTATGATCATTATGGATGAAAGGATCGAGACATGGAAGCCATGGGAGAGAGAGAGAGAGAGAGAGAGAGCCCTGCCGAGACATGGAAAGCCTCGCCCATGACTCGTGTGATGCTCCCTTTCCACTCCCTGTCAAGAACGACCAGGCCGACTTTTGCCTTGCTGTACAATTACTCGACAGTGACGGGGTGGTGTTTAAAAATCTCATGGCTCCAAGCTTCGAAAGTCGTCCAATGTATCGGTATCATTCAGAGAGAAGCAGAAAAGTAAGAGCCTGTGGGTAAATCTGCGAGTGGTATCGACTGGGGAAGAAGTAGTAGTCGTAGGACACAGATGCCAATAATTAGAAGTAGTGGTGCTACACGAGAGGCGGCGGCCAAGACCAGGGTGATTAGGCGGACGGCGGGGTCCGTCACGGCAGAAATACGGGCGCAAGGCCGGCCAAATATTGATCCCATAATGAGTGGGCATCACCCCTCCAGCTTCCGCTTCTCTAACCACTTCCAGTTCACACTCAACCGGACCTGTGCTTGCTAGCCCCGTTGCTGCTACACATCCCATCCTGTCCACCCACCGCTGCTACACGCCCCTTGCTGGCCTCCCTTGCGTCGCCCGCCGCATCTCTCCTTTCCCTGCTCTCCGCCACATTCTGCTGCTGGCAATGAGATAAAGTTAGCATCCACGAACCACAGGGCTCACATGAGCTAGACAAGCTTTCATGGCGGACTACTTCGACAGACGCAGCTGAAAACAAATACCAAAAATACGGACGGTAACGATCATCTTTAACGCTATCGCTGGTGAATATCCCACTCCCGCGACTCGAACGTTTACGTACCGGCAACAACGTAATGGGGTTAGACGGGAATATAAACAGAAAACGCAGTCCCATCGACTTCTTCGCCCGCACAACATAAACACCTCCCACAAGACGTGCCTGCCGCCCGCACACAAGTCCTCGGCAGAAAATTCGTACCATTATCCTCAGGCTCCTCCTCCTTCACCCTCCTCATCTGCCTGGGCATCATTGTCTACCCCCCCCCCCTTCCTCCTCCTCCTCCTCCTCCTCCCTCCTCCTCCTGCTACCGCTCCTACCGCGCCAATATTGATTGCCCTGCCTCCTGGTAGATCAATACAGTGCTCTGCATGCCTTCCTCACACACACACAAACACACACACACACACACACTGCATCACACTACTTTATTTCATACCGATCTGGGTCAGTACAATCAATAATGATATAGGAAAAAGAAAAAAAGATTACTGAAAGTCCACACCAGAACCGTAAAAAACTAAATCACGTCAAGAGAGACAAAAGGACAGAACAAAAACACTGAAATCGAGGCACTGCATTATAGTCCCATTTCGTTTTCTATTCAATTTATATGAATTTCTAAATGGAAAATCCTCAGATCGCCTCTCGGCTTTAATTAAGTAATTATCATTATCATCTTTCTGGTCATCGCTTCCCTCTCCCCCCCCCCTCTCTCTCTCTCTCCGGTCCCACCAGCTCCTTATTCCAGTCTGGGGGCTATGGTTGCCCACTCACCATCCCCACACTCCAATCATCATAACTCACTCCTCTCCCTCTTTCTTACTATTATCTCAGCTGCTCTCACCCACACTTCTTATTCTCGTCCACTCTTCCACCTCCCCTTCGTTCCTTACCACTGCATGAAGCAAAATTGCATTTTCCTTTTTTTTTTTCTCTCTCCACTTTTAAATGAATCATCCTGTCTGAATCCTATCTTGTCACTTGTCCAGTCTCTACTACCACTTCTCACGACTCGCGCCGTCAGTGACTGGTGGAGCTGCCACTGTCGGTATCACCATTAGGTCCAGATCTCACTCACCATAACAACACTATTACTACATGTGTCACCACTCCGCACGTAATTATCGAATCCATGACAGTCATCCATCATCATCATCATCACGAATCTTAAAGATGCAGAGCTTGATTACATATCACTATGATCAGATTACGATCAATCTGTTCTCACCATCACATATTCCTAATCATATCACTGTCATCACAGCTATCACCACACTCACTATTAACAATACCACTATCCTCATGGCAGCAGCGTAATCAGTTCACCAGCCAGTAACTATGGACACCAAACTAGCATGGTGTCAAAGCCATGGGCACCATCCTAGCTTGGTGTCACAATCACAGTCACCATCCTAATATAACCTTACCAATCCTGTCTGAGGCTGCTCCTGTAGTCTCTAGGTCACCCCATCAGGCCAATCAAATGTAACTTCTCATCTTCCCTCCTCCAACTATCTTGAACTCATTTTTTATCAACTTCTCTCTCTCTTTTGTCTTACTTCTGCCTCTTTCGTTGCCGACAATTTCTCTCTCCTCAAATCTTGTCTTCCCATCAACTTTCCCCTATGAATATCAAGTCCTGTCTACTTCCCCTTCCTTCCATCGCCTCCCTCTTCCTCCTCACAGCCTCGCCCTTGCTAACCCCACCCATCTCTCATTCTCCCGCCTCAGTCTTTTGTATCTATCTATCGATCCTCCGTTCATCGTGTACCTTTCACCTCTCCCTCTAAAAGTGTCTCCCTCTCACTAGTACGTTCTGCCTCTTTCCGTCCTCCTGTTCCGAGGCTCACTACTGCCCCCACTCCAGTGATTCTTTACCCTCCCCTTCCATCGATTCCATCCTCCTCCATCTTTAACATTTTTTTTTTTGTCTTCCTGAACAGATGACGACGATGGATAATCACCGGATAAATCGGCGAGTTAACATGAATAATAAGTACATGTACTGCTGGGGGTTCGGCGATACTTTTAGCCAATTTGCCGCCACACTGGAGTCAAATTTCCAGTTATAAGTAGGTAATACCATGATAAAAGTACACCACCGTTCTCCCTCATCTACATATCCAATATTTCCGAGGTAAAAGAAGAAGCAGGGCGGTCGGCAGGTGATCTACACAGAGGTCTGGGCGGAGGGCGCAACGCGGTATGGTAACAGCATCGAGACAGTCGGCTATTGCTACGCTGGAGCTGAGGAATTTGTTGTGTATTATCGATTAATTGACCCGAAGGGAGGAAGGGATCACGCACAGGCATCTCGCTAGCTGGGGCAGGCACGGTAGATGATGAGCGACCACATGCACACACACACAATCCTCCACCGGCAGGATGCTTCGTACAGGACCAATGTTCTTCCTGGCAGGATGTGGATATGGGAATCCCAAAGACCACGGCAACGGCAGATCAACTCATCAGAAGTACCTGCTTCACGCAAGACACTCGTCACATTACGTGTTGGAAAATGAAATGATAAGCACGGGAATTTCTATGGGAATATGAAATGAGAAATGATATTCAGCTTCCATGATGCACGTCAATGTTGAGCAAGGTTGTGTGAAACTAACAGTGAGGAACAAGACAGAGCAAACAGAGACCATATTGTGAAATTAAGCAAGAAACTTATTTGAAAATATGTAAATAAGTACACTTATGGTATAAGAGTAGCGAATGAATGGAAAAAACTTAACAATGATACTGTGAGTGCTGAAAGCATACAAAAGTTAAAAAGACGCATGATTTAAAAGGAATCTCAAGAGATGGGACACCAACTCCACCCCACCCACCCCTGTACCGTACAAACAGATGATTACATATTCACTCGCCTTCCTCCCTCTCCTTCTCTCACTTCTAAATAATTCAAACTAACAGACTTTTACCGGAGACGAACTCTATCCCGTGATACGTCTGGGAATTTATTCCAGCCATCAAGAGTGATTTAAATACTACAGTCTCCTCTCGACAGCATTACTCCTGTCTCCAATCTCGCCTACCTTTCGTCCGGCTCACCAGCACACCTCCTCTCCTTATCTCCTCCTCCTCCTCCTCCACCACCTCCTGCTTCGCCTCCTCTTTTTCCTTCCTTCCCCTCCCTCACTTTCTTCTCACTTCTCATAGTTCTTTCTTTGCTACATCATCTCCATCTTTTCTTACCTGTTTATTCCTCTCTCTCTCTCCCTTTCTCATTCTATATCTTAGTTTCCTTCTTCCCTCATAATTTTCATTCCTCTTCATCCTTCTTCACCGCTGACTCCGTCATCGCCCTACGTCCGTTCCTCTATTCCGTCGTCTTTTTATCTGTCTTCCCCAGGATCATTACTCATATCCTTGCTCTTTTTCGTTCTATAATTCCTCTTCTTATCACGTAACATCGTCTTTCTTCCTGTTTCTTACTTCTTATTTTCCCCTTCTACTCGTTCAATATGAATTATCCTCTTTTCTTTTATTCGTCTATCTTCTTCCTCTTTCTCCTTCATCTTCTCCTCCAGGTCTTCTCTTTTCCTGTCCCCCAATCGTCTCCTAACCCTCCTCCTGTAACGCAGGGCGGCATAATCCTAAGGAACACCCACCAAGTAAAAGAAAACAAGAAACACAAGGGTAAACAAGACGCGAGTTAAAGGAAAACAAAGAGATGCGAGATCAAACAAGACAATGGTCGACGAAGACCTGCCCCATGACCACCTCTCTTCCCCCATCAGCAGCTGCCTGCCCTACGACCTCCCTGCCCAATCACTACCTCCCCTTCTCCATCATCACCTACTCCCTGCCCCATTATCACTTCCCCATCCCTATCAACACACCCCCTCCTCATGGTCTCCCAACACGATATGGCTGCAACACCACACGGTACCTCAGGACAACACACTAACATTCTATGATAAGCCCGCCTCCCACATCCTGCAAGATGCTGGGTATTGATAATACAGATAAGGGGCCCATCCATCGCACACCCAAGAGAGCGCTGGAAAGGGCAAATGAAGCGACTCATACTTATAACCCTACTTATCTCGAATCTCAGACACTCTATTTCCGCCAGATTTACTTAGAAAGTGCGCGGTTCCCATAATCCCGAGCGACAGATGATGTAGTATGGCTAAAAAAAAATCAGTAAAAACATAACTTATACTGCATCGAAGGGCTGAGGATATCTTAGGAGGGCCGGGAGAAAACGGAAGGAAGGTGAGGAAAAAGACGAAGAGTGGTGGATTAACAGCTCTGGGTAAAGGAAGGTGAGAAAGAAACGGAAGAGAGACATAAGAAGAAAAATTAACATTTAACTTTCCTTCACACATGTATTTTCCTCTTCGGATAAAGAGGTAGATAAAGTCTGAGAACAATACCCTGGCAGCAGGAGACATAGAAACACATGCAGACACCTATCAACATAACTCTAGCTAAGTACCCCCGAGGCTGTCGTTTATCGCGGTGCAATCAACCAGTCCACACCACCTTCCAGTACCCACGCGACCCTCACTTAACCACGCCAGTACCCAGTCCTCAGCTTGCGCTAGTTCACGCGCCCATGGCCAGACAACCACAGCAAGCCGATGCAAACACTGATACTCCCTGAAAGGTGCACTAGTAAAGTAACAGGATTAAGTGATAATGACCGATTAGAACACACTGTTAAAGCAGCACTGTTAAAGTTAACAAGTTAACACCCTTAACCAATGGCATAATAAAAGATCACCACCGATTACAGCAAGAAAGTGTTGAGAGGGGATAAGGCTTTGATGAGCCAGCTCGTAAGTACATCCTGTTTGTATATTCTATCTTCACTTAGGACCACACCATCGCGGAAACCGAACAAACTTGAAGCTGCTCCTTAAAAAGGAAGAAGCGTACGTGTCAGTGGCAAAATCTATACCTCTGAGAATCCTCACGTGCAAGGATTCGCTCATTAGACTAATAACCATTGCACATTATCGTCGATATCTTAAGGTAATCTCTTCACCAGCGTAAGACACCGAAGAGAGACTTTTTCTGAATGGCCGAGGATTATGAGTCCCTCAGGGCACATTACTGGGTCTCCTGGTATTCTTATCCATGCAACTAATTTCCCAGAAGAACTTGATTCTTAAAGTAATATGCACGTTGCTCATGTTAGAGTCACAGGTAAAGCAGGCAATGCTCTAGAGTGCAAGACCTTGAATGCCCTCCAGTACAAGGAAGAGAAAAGGTTTAAGAAAACTTTTCATATGTTACAGCTAAATCAGGATGCGCATCGGTCCCAAGATCTAGTCATTTGAAGAAGCATATTGCCCTGCAGGAAAAGTTTCAAGGGAATGCCTCAAGGATGATACTGAAACGACGGGAGATGAGCTACGAGAAAAGACGACAAAATCTTAATCTGTTGACATTGCAAACAAGAGGGATAACAGGGAACGCACTGCTCGAGTTTAAATTTCCGAAGGTTTGCCGAAGTGAAACTGAATATCTATTTTTGATAGAGCATTGCCTTTATGAAAGGGGGCAACACAAGGAGTACAGCAAAAGTCAGGATATGTTAGAAAATACATACGTAGCAACAAAGTTGTGGAAATGCAGATGTTAAATACACAGGGAACGAAGAGTGTTGAAGGTGAACATTTCAAAAGGTTATATAAATGAAATCTGAAGATCAAATGAGGCTGTGAAGCTCCCTCCCCACCCATCCATACACACACACATACAAGATACACAAGAGGTGAAAAAATATAGAGTAACACCCTCACTAGCGCCTTCGAACTCCCCTCCACCTGCAGCGAAAGAAAACAAGTTATTCTTGAGACTGAGTAAACCGAAGTGCAAGAGCGGGGAGTGTGATGCGCCATGACAGGGAGGAGAGAGAGCGTGTGTTGAGTTACGGTTGTGAGCTGTCGGCCCCAACCTCTCGTCGTCCACAGAACTCCCGACCACCCCCGGCCCTGATACCGAGTCTATACCGAGGAAACGCAACCGTCCGATATGAAAAAAAAAACCCTCGGCCATTCTGTGTTTGCGATACAACACTTGGCCTTTCCTTATAAGTCTTAATCCACCATTCCTTTCCCGAGGAAACCAGAAGGGAAAAAAAAAAAATCACAACATGAAGACTTTATTTTTCCTGCTGGGTTCACCATCATCACCTCCATCAGCGCCTGCTACAGGACCGGCAGATGTGTCCGGCCGAGTTACTGGTGGGAGACAGATGGCGGTAAGTCTTCATTATCTCAATCTTTCCGTCTCTTTAACCTTATCTGTGGTCTTTGTCCCAGAGCCTCAGTTGTGGAGCCGGCAAAAACAGACCGCAGCCGCACCAGCGGTTCGCGGCGGCCACAGTGTGTGTGTGTGTGTGTGGTGGGGCGCCTTTCTTCACTCCTTCACAAACGTTTGCTCCCGACGCCATTCTGTTGCCACAGCACCACACACATCCTCTCTCTCTCTCTCTCTCTCTCTCTCTCTCTCTCTCTCTCTCTCTTACAACAAGATTGATAATCATAATCATCCGCTGAGTAGAAGTTGATGCAAGCAAAGTTATCTCCCTCGCTATTCCACTACATCTATAATACCAGTTCTTTTTTACTCCTCGAAAATCGAATTATCTTTTACTCGCTTGATTAAAGCCTTCTCTCTCTCTCTCTCTCTCTCTCTCTCTCTCTCTCTCTCTCTCTCTTAGAATGCAAAACTTTCCCCCGATCATAATCAATCACCATAGAATATCCATCCATTACTTCACACACGGGCAAAGTCTACCGATTTATCAAGGTCTTGAGGCCGGTAAACATCGCAGAACTAAAACTAACTATTCCCCATTACCGCGCTGCGCCTGTCTTTACTCTCCTCGCATATCCCCTCTCACTCTTGACTTCCGGTCCCCCAAGACATTAAAAAGGACTGCCCACTGAAATAAGATGCACCAGCTGATGAGGAGGGCACCCATTTCGGAATTTTATCTCCCACTTCACTATCTTCAGCAGCATCTTTGGGTCTCCTCTTTGTCCATCACATCTTTCCGAAACTCTTTCATTTTCTTTTCCCCCCTTGGCGCTAAGATCAGTTCCATCCTATTTGCTCAAAATCTTTTACTCGTTTCTCTCTCTCTCTCTCTCTCTCTTCGTTCTTATTCCAGCTTTTGTTTTCTCAGTTACTTTACGTTGATCTATGTCATCCCAAGATGCTTTTCCCGCTCTCCTCTAACGCCCCGTCTTTCCCCGTCGTCGCCTCCTCTGATATCGCGACGTCAAACTGTCTTCTCCCTTGTCTCAAGATCGTCTCAGACTCTTCTCAAGTTTCTCTCCATTGTGTTAGGTCTTCTCTCCGCATCAGAAGTTTTCTCTCCCGCGTGATTCTCCTCCCAGTACGGTAAATTTTTCTTCCTGTGGGTCATTTCGTTTCCTCCAAGATAAATTCATCCTCTGAGGTCGGTTTCCTTTTCAGACAACTCCCCGCCTCTTCTGAGTCTCTCTCTCTCTCTCTCTCTCTCTCTCTCTCTCTCTCTCTCTCTCTCTCTCGTGCTGCTTATCCAACTGCTGTTACTTACAGCTCAAACATAAGTCCTCCCTTTTTTTCACTATATTTCCCACATAAGGTTTTGTTCCATGATTCGCACAGTAAACCAAATATGCAACCTTGTCCTGCAGCTGTCTCTCGACAACTGAATGCACATTGACCTACCATTCATGTGTCATCATCTCCCTAAACGTTACTATACAAGCGCAAAAACGAAGTGGTGATGACCGGCCTCTCGTAGAGGACTGTGATAAATAAATTTCTGGTCCAAAAAAAAACAGGAGTCGCTGATGGATACGTAATAAGCCCACAAGCGCCTCACGAGTCGCCAAAGACGGGCGTCTACAGGGGGCGTGACGTCAACCAATTACCTCAGATGTTTATCCCACCTGAGTCTTTTCTTGGTATAATCTTTTTACAGGTGATACAAACTTGCCTACCTAAATCTGAAACTGATTAAACTTAAGAGAAATGTACTTGTTTTGTAAATGGTTAAAAAAAAAGAAAAGGCAAAATTACACTAACGAGGAGACATGATATTGAATATATGTGTCTCATCTCTATCTTACTACGTCGATAAAAAAAATATGTATCAACTATCGATTGATTCTGTGCAGGAATTAGATGTTAAGTTTCTCGACGACTCCCATAACGACCATCCCAAAGTGACCTCCCCCCCCCCAGCTAACAAGCGACGACCCACCCTAGAACGATCGTTATAAAAGAGAATCAAACTAGTCGCTAACGATCCCTCTTCTTGTATAAGCTTCCGGTGCCACGGCGAGATGTTGACGTAACGACTCAACGTAACTTACGTAGACTTAAAATGCCAATATAAACGACACCTTGGAGGATAATACGCTCTCTACGTATCTAGAGATGAATGGTGGCCTTTATCCTCTACGTCTGCATGCTGACGAAGCGCCGACCGAATCCCTGACAGTCTCTCACGGGAACATCAACAACAGTAACGCAGGCTCCGAGCACTCCGTCAGCCTCGTATTTCAAGACATGAAAGGACCAGCGAGGATCCAACATATCTTCAGCCATGAATCACCGCCCTACACTGCCGGGAGTGTATCTTAACGTCTTTATTCTCTGAGGAGCGAAGTCGCCAACTAAAATTTAAGTTCCCGGAGACTTCCAAAGCGTGAAGTGCAAGAGTGGAATGACAGCATTTTAGTGACGTGCAGACTGCTCCAGTCCGGAGAGTTAAGCTTTATGAAGGAACTACCTGGGAGAGTAACAGTGATCGTATGTACCTGTGTACGTACCCTCCTTGCAAAGGAAAAAGTATATCTCTTATCTTAATTCACCACTGTAAAACATGCGCATGCACACATACCTACACATACACACAGACACAAACAACTTAATACATATATAAACAACATACACGTAAAAAGCCCAACGGTACAAATAAACATAATCTACTTATGAATACAAACTCACGCAAACATTTATGTGAATAAACTCAAACATCACACACACACACACACACACACATATACACACACACAAACACGCAACCTGAGTGTCCCCCGCGTATCAGCGCCGTATATGACGCCTGGCGGCAATTCCGGAGAAAAGTACGACATTCCTATGTTATCTCCCACTTTACGATAACCCATTCAGACCCACGACTTGGCGGGGCCTCATTACATATGCTACCAAATTCCTCATGTCGACGCCGAAACTCCTCCGTTGGCTTATTTCTTTAGGGTTCCTTACGACGAACTCTTATCTCTGTGAACTCCAAGCAAGAAATTAGTTTTTTTCTTATCATTTTTTTTTTTACGCCAAAGCGAAAAACTTCTCTTACAAGAGAGAAAATGTTTCCGCACGTAAGAGCGAGAACCTCTGCTTAGATACGACCCAGAAGTTCGCCACTTAAATACGTCAAGAAACTCCACTTCGGTTCTGCAAAAGCGAGACTTCCTAAATCTTTCCCCGATGAGAGAGAAACACATAAATCAGCAATTCTACGTGACGTCAAAGGGCTGTTAAGACTAATTATCGAGAAGCTCAACTTTTGCACACACACACTAGGGAGATGAAGTCTGGGGTTTAGAGCATCCCTCGACAGGCAGATCAGTCCATCTCAGCTAATGATGGTTACACGTCCTTTGATCTCCTGAGATGAGAGAGTATCGATAGCAGAAGAAAGTAGATGATTTAAACTGTTAGTGCGGTGATTGGGTGAGCATTTGCTGAAGCCATGTATGAGTCAATTCATGAGTTCATGAGTTTCAGCATGATTATTACTCACTGAAACACGCACTTTGTAACTAACTCATCCAATATATATATATATATATATATATATATATATATATATATATATATATATATCTGTTTCTCTGTCTCTATATCTAGTGTCTCTCTGTCTACCTATCTATCTATCTCTCAAAATCTTTTCGTAAGTCCTCCAGGTTCTCCCTCTGTCTCTCACCACCCTGCCTCTGGCGACCCACCTCCCTCCCGTGCTGCCGACGGGGACCACAGCAGCCAGCCTGCCGTGCAGCACGCCCAGCGATGCGGCTGGTCTCCTCTTCCTCCTCCTTCTCCTCCTCCTCTGGCCACCGCCACCACGGCCAGCGTTTTAAACCCTCGCGTAAAATCTCCCGCGACACTTTCAATATTGACATCTTTTATACACTCACGAATGGTCACAACATTCGATATAAACTAACGCTCGCATCACTGCACAAACTCCCGAGTTATGTGGTACACACACACACACACACACACACACAGCAACGATCGACACTTTGCGTTACCTCCCGGCGATATATGAACAGCTTGCAAATTGAACGTGCTGAAGGGGTTACTCCCCCACAACCCCTCAGACTAAGGCAACATACATAGGCAGGCGGGGAGGCACTGTGCCAACCAAGCCTCTAAAAGCCAGATCCCGCGCGCACGTTTAATTTTAGAGCCTTTCATTTGATCGGTGGTCATCACCACTTCTCTCTCTCTCTCTCTCTCTCTCAACACCGCCTCTCTCTCTCTCTCTCTCTCTCTCTCTCTCTCTCTCTCTCTCTCTCTCTC
>JAYMFT010042891.1:0-15542 GCA_038088735.1 Panulirus argus | reverse complement strand
TATATATATATATATATATATATATATATATATATATATATATATATATATACAGATGCTCCCTTACTTAAGACCTATGCAACTTATATCCATCTGTACATACGACCAGAAAAAATATAAATCAAAATATGTACATAAACATATAAATCATACTTGGTCATGCGTCCGCCAGTGCTAATGGCTGCATGCATACGATATCAAATATCTGATGATCCAGGTATTGTGCACATTACTGGATCTTTCTCATTTCTCACTCTCAGATACCATTCAGTAAGCATGCATTATTCACGTGAATCTAACAAATTTTCATGCAAGATTAAACCATTTTTGTATCAAACCCCAAAGAAGATGACGAGCAAGAGGAAAACCCATCACATGTTGATAGATCTGGCAAGAAGCTGAGGAAGACACTCAATTTGGAATAGAAAATGAAGACAATCACCCAATATGAAGGTGGAAAAAAAGTTAACGGGTGATTGAATGTGATTTATGGTTGTCTCATTTGGCAGTCTCCACAGTTTTAATGGACAAAGAAAAAAAAAAAAAATACTTGAAGCAGTGAAAGGTTCAGTAAGTGTGGAGTCTACAATAAGAACAAATCAATGACAAGGGCCCATCAACAAAATGGAAAAGTTGTTGATGCTGTGGATGGTAGATCAAATTCAAAAACATGTACCACTAAGCTTACTAACAATTCAGGTGAAGGCTACAAGTCTTTTTGAGACTTTGAAGAAGGGAGTGGGCAAGGATTACATTGGGAACTTCACAGAAGTCATGGTTCGTTCAACATATTTAAAAGAAGATATAGCTTGCACAACATTCGAGTCATGGGTGAATCAGTAAGTGCTGACGAAGGAGCTGCCAAAAAGTTCACTGAAAGTTTGGATGAATCAATCCATGAATCAAAGAATCTTAATAAAAGGTAACAAGAAACTATAGAATCATACAAAAAAGATGGCTACTAAAAATGAGATAATCTTGATAGAAACTGAGTAGGATAGAAGAATGCTTTACAAGTATATGAATTCTACATGCCATGCTGACATACTGCTGACTTACATCCATTTCCAGATCCGACTAGTCAGTCAGAACATAACTTGGACGTATGCTGGGGAGCATCTGTATACTGTCCCTGGGGATAGGGAAGAAAGAATACTTCCCACGTATTCCCTGCATGTCATAAAAGGCAACTAAAAGGGGTAGGAGAAGGGGGGCTGGAAATCCTTCCCTCCTGTTTAATTTTCCAAAAGAGGGAACAGAGATGCAGGCCAAGCGAGGAATTTTCCCTCTGAGGCTCAGCCATCTGTTCTTGACACTGCCTTGTTAATGCAGGAAATGGGTAATATGTATAAAAAAATGTATGCAGAGGAAAAAGGGCAGGCACCTGCCAAACTGGAGTGGGATGAAAATACTAAACAAGGGAAGTTCAAAAAAAGTAAGAAAAATGATTGACGCGGCATACATAGAGACAAAAGAAAACACGAATCTCCAGGAGGGCTTTGTGTGTCTTGCAAGAGCGGCCACGAGACAGATCACCAAGGCAGAAGCGGCAAGATCAAGCTTGACAGAGATGATGAGGTTAGTCAGGGTAGGGGTGGCCAAGTGAAACATGGCATAGGCGGCATGGTCAGACGCTGGACATAACCATTCGAGAGGTCACACCAGGTACCCAGTGGGGTGAAGGCTGATGACGACACATATATAAGCTGAAGTCCTTTTCTTCTGTACTCATTCTGTGATCAAGACTCTCTTGTAACGTTAGAACCTATATAGCATTTCCACCCAATCTGTGTTTGTTTCACCCTACCACATCACCAAAGCAAGTATACCCCACGCCAACAAAAACAAGTGCAATATGAAATGCGCATGGTGTGGCGTTTGAGATTTTTTACTTTTTATTTTTTCAATTATTATTCATTAAGGTATTATTATCTGCTTGGTCCAATGAATCCAAAATCTGTTATATCGGGGTCCGTTAAATCCAAAATCCATTAAACCAGGATCCATTAAATCAAGGGATTACGGAATGTGTATATGATTGATGGATCTTTCTTCATCTGTTTCCTGGCACTACCTCGCTAATGCGGGAAACAGCGATCAAGTATAATGATAACAATGTATAATAATAAAATACATTTAATATATAATAAGTAATTCAATATATACTATATACAGTTTCTTTCATAACTGATCAGCATTTCCCACAATAACATGGCTGTGCCAGGAACAGAAGAAAGGCCACATTCACTCACATGCATTCTCTAGCTGTCAAGTGTAATGTACCCAAGCCACAGCTTCCTGTCCACAACCATGCCCCATAGACCTTTCCATGGTTTACTCAACTGCTTTAGTTCCCCCTAGGTCAACTCCTGTACATTACAATGTTCCAATTCACTCTACCCCAGGCACACCTTTCACCCTCCTGCACGTTAAGGCCCCGATCACTGAAAATCATTTTCACTCCATCCTTCCATCTCCAGTCTGGTCTCTCCCTTCTCCTTGTTCCCTCCACTTCTGCTACATATATTCTCTTCATCAACCTTTCCTCACTCATTCTTTCCTTATGTCCAAACCATTTTAACATACCCTCTTCTTCTCCCTCAACCACACTCTTTTAATTACCAAACCTCTCTCTTAACTTTTTAACTTACTTGATCAAACCACCTTATACCACAAATTATCTTCAAACATTTAATTTCCAACACATCTATAGCCCATGCCTCCCATCCACATATCAATGATGAGGCTATCATATCTTCAAACACAACCCCTATTGCCCTTTCAGATGATGATCTCTCTTCCCGCACATTCTTCAGTGCTCCTGGAAACTTCACCTCCCCAAAACCATGATATACTTCTGCTTCCAAGGCTCCATTCACAGCCATATCCACTCCCTGGTAACTAAAATACTTTACTTCCTCCCATTTTTCTCCATTCAAACTCACATTCCAACTAAACTGTCCCTTAACCTTCCTAAGCCTTATAACCTTGCTTGTATTCACATTTACTCTCAGCTTCCTCCTTTCAAACACTCTTCCAAACTAAGTCACCAACTTATGTAGTTTGTCACTCAAATCTACCACCATTATCAAACAAATGACTCACTTCCAAGGCCCTCTCATCCCCTAAAGCCTGCATATTCAACCATATCTCCAAGACTCTTGTATTTACCTCCCTCACTACTCCATCCATAAAGAAATTTAACAGCCATGGTGACATCATAAACCCTTGTCACAGACTGACCTTCACTTGAAACCACTTAATCTCCTCTCTTCCAACTCGTACACATGCCTTACAGTGTCCCTTGATGAAAACTTCCCATTTCTTCTAGCAGCTTTTCTCCCACACCATGCATTCTCAAGTCCTTCCAAAGTGCATCTCTATCAACCCTATCATATGCTTTCTCCTTATCCATAAATACCACATACAAATTCATTTGTTTGTCTACATTTTTCTCACACACATTCCATTACGCATATGCCTGATCCACACATCCTCTACCGTTTCTGAAATCACGCTATTCCTCCCCGATCTGAAGCTACAGTGCCCATTAAATTTGTAAGCACAAGGGGGCTTCTGCACAACCATCAGGGACAAATGTGAAATAAAACCATAAACACTATGTATTCACCATCAACTAGTTCTTTATCAGTTTCCTTTCCATTTTATACACCCCTTGAAAAGACCAGAAAATTAGCAAGACTCTAAAACCAATTAAGGTCTATCTTTGCCCAAATTTCATGAATGGCCACCTCCAGCTTAGGTTGCAAAAAAGAATTCCTGTTCTGTCATTTCATTTCCAAACGTGCCCACAAGTTTTCTATTGGATTCAAAATTGGTGCATTTCCAGGCCAGTCACTAAAAATTTAACTCCACTCTAACTAGTTTGGCATGAACAATCAGGCCCTGCATTTCTTGAATGAGTCTGGAAGATGGTCACACAGTAGCTTGAGATAACTATGTCTATTGGTAGTTTCACTCTTTATGCAACACTAAAAGGTCTCCAACATCAATATAATAGAAACAATCCCATACCATAAGTGAAATAGGGAACTTTACAGTGCTTGCAATGTACTTGGTTGACTGTATACATATGTAGCCCACCATGGCCCCATCACACAAAAAAGGTGGACTCATCACTCCACAAGACATTCTGAACTTATCCATAACCTAAACTACATATTTCTAGCAAAAATTGACCCAATCTTCCACTGCCTACAGGTTACAAGACATCTGGGATACAGCCTACAGTTCCAGCCCTTAAAATCCTCATGTAAGCAGTGCTGCACTGTCCTAATTTAATTGACACATCACTCATCAGTCTAAGGTCTTTCTTTTAATTATTTTGCACTCAAGCAAGAATCTATATCCACTTGACTTTCAAGAAAATTCAGAGTACTTGGAGAGTTCTTTTCTGACCTTCCAAGGACATTTCACATGGTTCAGTGTAGCAGCGCCACCACTATCATTAAATTTCTTCAACCATCATTGTGTTAATCTCAAGCTCACACTGGTAATATCAGAAGTTTCCTTAAGTGATTTGTTTCTTGTGTAAAGTGCAAAGATAGAAGCTACTCTGTCGCTTGTGAGGTGAAAGGTACAAAACAAGGCATTCCCACCTTCTACAACAGCTAAACTGCTACTGAAGCAGGCTCATGTGCTATGCCGGCACGTCACATAGTTTCCACAGCTCCCTAGAGGGCGCCATTTCACTGGCGGACACAAACACTATCTTAGGTGGGGTAAAGTGATTTATCTCAATATATGATTGCTGTAGGCCCACTCATGCCAACTTCACTGGCAGGCACTGTATGTACATGCCTTCATCCTCTCAATCACTACTCTCCCATACAACTTCCCCCTTGATTTAACGGACCGGGCAAATAATGATACATTAATTAATAATAACTGAAAAAATTAAAAGAGAACTCAAAATTCTCAAATACCATATCATGCACATTTCATATCACACTTGTTTTTGGTACTGTGGGGTAAACTTGCTTTGTTTTGGTCTCAGTCTGCCTCAAGCTATTGTGCAGTCAGGCTGTAAATAAAGGACTGTGACTATATCTAACAAATAATTTTGCAATCCTTACAATTCAAAATGGCGTCAAGTGATAGAAGAGTTAAAAGAGAGCATGTGAAATGTATACTGTATTAAGAAATGGCCCATGGGTTACATTTGATTTAACGGACTTTCGGCATTATCGGACACCCCCTATAAACTTTTAGTCTGTTAAATCAAGGGTTTACTGTACTTTCAAGAAACTTACTCTCTGTAGTTTGAACATTCACCTTTATCCCTTGCCTTTATACAATGACACTGTACATGCATTCCACCAATCCTCAGGCACTTCATCACGATCCATACATACCATGAAAATCCTAACAAACCAATCAACAACAGTCACCCTTATCCTTTAGAAATTCAACTGCAATACTATCCATTTCAACAGCCTTGCCACATTGCATTTTACATAAGGCTTTTACCAACTCTTCTCTCTTCACTAAACCACTCTCTATGACCCTCTCACTTTGCATACTACTCTGACCCAAACATCCTATATCTGCCACCCTGTCTTCAAAGACATTCAAAACTCCTTCAAATTAAGCACTCCATCTTCTCCTCACTTTATCACTACCTGTTATCACTTCCGCATTTGCCCCCTTCAATAATGTTCCCATTTGTTCTTTATTTTTTACACATCATTAACCTTCTTCCAAAACATCTCCCTAAAGTCTACTGATACTCGCTCACCCCAACTTTCATTTGCCCTCTCTTTCAACCCCTGCACTTTCCTCTTGACCTCCTGCTGCTTTCTTTAATATATCCAACAATTTGCATTCCTTTTCTTGTAAGTTCCACCCAAAAACCTCTCTCTCCTCTTTCACTAGCAACTTTCC
Organism: Panulirus argus; assembly: GCA_038088735.1. Lineage (NCBI taxonomy): Eukaryota > Metazoa > Arthropoda > Malacostraca > Decapoda > Palinuridae > Panulirus > Panulirus argus. Next base: position 9,638 of record JAYMFT010042891.1, on the reverse strand, counting down.
TTCTTCACTCCACCATTCACTATCCTTTCGCATGCCACATGCATCTCTCGCACATGACAGTGCTGCTTCCCTAACTACTTCTCATCCCGCAACTCCCCTAGCTTCATTTACCCTCAAGTTTTGCACACAAGTCTCTTTTCCAAGCTTACTTACTCACAGCACTCTCTTCTTGCAGATACTCTTTCCTCTTTTCTGAAAACCTCTTCAAAACTTCACCATCACCTTCACAAGGTAGTGATCAGACATCTCTCTCAACACATTTATATCCAAAACTCTCTTTTACAAGCCTATCAATTAAAGTGTAACCTAATAATGCCAGCTGCTCATCTTTCTTACTCACATATGTATACTTGTATATGTCCCACTTTTTAAACCAGGTATTTCCAAACATCAGTCTTTTTTCTAGCACACAACTCCATAAACTGTTCACTATTTCAATCTACTTCACTGAATACCCCATGCCCCCAAGTATAACCTAAACAGCCACATAACTCACCATCATATTAAAAATACCCATCATTAATAATAATATTTATATCACTTCATTGCTTCCTGTTGGTGATGTTGGTATAAGATTTAACAGCTGCTGTATACAACACTAAAAAACAGTAATTTATAAACAAATGCATGTAAAAAACAGTGCAAGATCAAAAACAGCATCACAAACTGACAAATATCATAAACATTTATGCTACAGCCATATTTATCACTGTAACTCAGTGTAACGGCTCTGTAATAGTAAAGCTGTTCTAATATTTACTAGTTGGTGTATTGCATAACCTTCAAGCTCTGGTACTCTCTACCTCTATCCCAATAACTATGACCTGGCACAGGTCTTCACTTCCTCCAAATTTGTTAGTACTTTCCCTTGGCTCTTCTTTTTTCTTTCCATCAACCTCTTTATTTCAATCATGGCCCAGCCTTGATGTAAACTTTTGTCTATGACTGGAAAAAAAAAAATACTTTGGCCAGTCTCCCAAATGTATACAGATGAAACTTTGTCAAGTCAATACAACTGTTAGCATCTCTATCTGTACATACCTAATCTCTGTATGAGTCAATGCTTTGCTTGCATAAGATACTGGCTTACCTTCCTGTATCAATGTAGCACCTAACCCTGCCTGACTAGCATCACACTGAATAGCAAGTGGTTTATTTTGGCCATATAATGCTAACACTGGAGAGGATGTCACTAATTGCTTGAACTTGTCTAGAGCTTCCTCTAGCACTCCTTCCCACTGCCATTCAACATCTTATTAGCTAGCTGATGGATAGGTTCCATTACATCAGACAACTTAGGTAAGATTTTTTTTTTTCTAAGGCTCCAATCACGAAAGAAAGTCCACATCAAGACCAGGCCTTAATTGAAATAAAGAAAGAATTATGAAATGGAAAAAGAAAAGATAAGGGAAAGTATTTACAAATCTTTGAGAAAGGAAAAGACCTGTCTTTTGAAATGTGCCAGGTTATAGTTATTCGGAAAAACAGGAGAAGGTAGAGTTCTAAAGCTTCAACATGTAGAGAAAGAAGCAACTATAACAAAAACCACCCTTGAGTTGCTGATGGCCACACAATGATCATGTGACGCAGCAGTTTGCTGAGCATTGTGTGGTCTAACTAGTGGTGGGGGCACACAAGCAGCCAGCTCTCAGGAGTAAAAATCAAAGTAATACCTAAAGAGGAGGGAAAGTGAACCAACACTGCAGCATAGGACAAGGGGGTCAAGTTTTGAAGTTAGCCTGGGACAGTTTATAAGTCGGACCGCTTTCAACCCAACTCTGTCAAGTAAGGATACAGAGCTAACACCACCCCAGATGTGAGAGCATTACTCCATACAAGGATGAATCAATCCCTTGTATAAATGGTGCAACTGTTCAGAAGAGAAGTTTCGCCATCTAAACAGGACACCCAGTTTCTTATAGGCAGGCTTAGCTATCTGTTATGTGGGGTTTCCAAGAAAGAGTGGATGTTACAGTAATACCAAGTATATTCATTGATTAAAGAGGTGAAATTACAGAACCATCAAAGGAGAGGAGAGAGTTGTGAGGAGTTTTCGACAGAGAGATGGATAAAATTGAGTCTTGGAGGCATACAACTTAACAAGACTTTGTACACCCCACTGAAATATCCTGTCCAAGTCTGAGTTTACTGAGGAAGCTGTGTCAAGACAAGATACAGATCAAGTGAGAGAAGAGGGAGCAGAATTGAAGGATGAGGATGAATGCAGTGTTGAGTCATCAGCGTATGAGCATTTTGGATTATTTGTGGAGAGAAAACCTCTGTACCTCTATCACATTTTGTGGAGTCTTCATCTTTACAATGGATGCTATCTTATCAGGATCAGGTTTCAAACCATACTTAGATATATCATGTCCTAGAAAAGAAATCCAAGACTTCCTCAATTCTGTCTTAAAATTGTTGAATTTAATCCCTTGCTTTCTACATCTTTCTAATGTTCACACACATTACTATCATGATCGTTATTAGCTAATTCATCGCTGTCTCCAATCCCATAAACTAATGTGCAACCAGCTACACGTACAACTCTTTTCAGACCCTCCAGGGCTGCATTATGCCTCTTTTGGATTATTTCACTACTCACCACAAAGGTAAATGGTAGTTTTAACCACCTGCATCTTCCTAGCAGTGTATGAAATGCAGTAAGTTTGCTTGCCCGATCATCTAGTACGAAATGCCAATAATCATTCCTCAGATCTAACTTTGAGAACAATCTAAGCTCTGAGAGGTTAGGTAATACATCATCAATTACTGGTTGTGGATGCATTAATCTTCTCAGGTATCAATTCATTACTTTTAATAACCATATGTCTTACCCATTCAGGCAGTTCATCTACTTTGGCTTTGGCTTTCATTTACTATAATTCACATAACTTATTTCGAACTTTTAACACTGATTAGCACACTACATGATAATGCAACTCGATTAGTTGAAGAATCAATAGTTGGCTTAATAGTACCAGAAAATTTCCCAAGCTGCTTTGAAAACACATCACTGTAATCTGAGAACACATTGTGACCTGCACTAATATTTTCATAATTCACTGTTATCAGATTCATCAGTTCTTATACTCTCTTACCCAAAATTGGTACAAGATCCCGTTCCACAACAATAAACTCTACTGAATATCTCTTTTTAGTCTCAGTTGACAATAATTATTCTAGACCTTTTCAGTGGGCTTATCTTAATAGAATTCTATGTGTACAAAATGGTATCACAAGGCTTTAACTATTTACCAGGCAATATATGTTGAGGAATAACATTCAGGCTTGCACCACAGTCAACCTGAGAACTCACCTTCTTACCAGCTACCTCCAAGGATGTCTTGATGACCACATTGCTGCACTGTGATGAAAGCTTCATAACATACTGGACACTGGGGTCATCATCTGCATATGCAACCTCTTGAATACTAATGACCATACTTCTCCTAGCACCTTCGTCTAGTTTTAATCTGCATTTATTGACAAAGTGATTTTTCTTACACTTGCTACAGGTCTTAACATATGCTGGGCATTCTGCTTCTTCTAAACATGCTTGTTTCTAAAGAACTTGTATTCCCTCAATGCTGTGTGTGGTTGTCATGTTGGATGTCTTCATTCTATTTGTCTTCTTCATGGGCTTCTTCAGAGTCATCTTGTTGACAGTTTCCCGTTCCTTCACCTTGAAATACTGCCATGTCCTTCTATGATGCTTGGTGTGCCACAAAGATTTTGATAGCTGCATCAAAACTGAGGTCATCCTCTTTAAATAGTTTCTCACAAAGAGAGTCATCTAAGCATCCAAATACTAATTGATCTCTCATCTCATTTTCTTTCTGATCTCCATATTCACATTCCTTGTATAAAATCTTGAGACTGGTGATACATGAATTTTGAGATTCTCCTCTTTGTCATACACACTTTTGAAATTCATACCTGTCAGCCAGTACTTTCTTCTTTGGGGTGGAACATGCATCAAATTTGGCAAGTACATTCTGTAGCACTTTAGCTGGGTTAGGCCGGTTATCTACTGGTACTAGGAACTTAAATGAATTATAAATGTGAAGTAATTCATCTCCAGCAAAAATCAGGGGTCATGCAACTTTCTCCTTATCTGTTTTTTATCAAAACCAGCAACCGAAACATGGAGGTTATATTCTTCTTAACGGTCTTCCAAGCTTGTTCACTGTCACCTGTTAGGCTTATATTTCCAGGTACGGAGAGCTGTGAAGCTGCCATTGCATCACATTATTCCCTCACTGCTTGATTTCACCTTTGTCACTGGTACAGGAGCTTGACATGTCTTCCTCCAGTCATTCTAGTCTGTGATGACATGATGTTTTCACTGTTGACATCAAGTTTTTTCACTAGTTTGTGCATCTTACAGAGACTTTACATTCCAGAGAGAGACCAGCATCACCTTGCTCAGTATATTTTCAAAGAAAAGGTCGCTCTTGATCTTGTGGGTGTCGACAAAATAGCCGCTTATTGATAGAAAACATACTATGGTAGACTGTAATAAACATGAATACTGTTACACATACCCCTCTCTTACTCCATCATAACATTATCATTGAACCCTCCTCTGACCACATTTGTCCTCAAACATTTCATTTCAGAAGATATTTACCATCCTTCATACATTCTCATTAACATCCCATGCCTTACATCCCACACAACAATGGTGGAATTAATATACATATGCCTTCATACACACGTAATTTTGCCCTTCTAGACAGTAACCACACTTTCTGTACATTACTCAATACTCCCAAAACTTTTATCCCTTACCTACCCTATGATTCACCTCAGTTTCCATGGTTTCATTCACTACTATGTCCATTTCCAGGTATCTTAAATACTGCACTTCCCGCAAGTTTTCTGCAATTAAATTTACATTCCAACTAAACTGTCTCTTTGCACTGCTAAATCTTGCTTTTATTCACAATTATTCTCAAATTTCTACTTTCGCAGAAACTTAAACACTAACTTCTGAAAGTATTGGACAGCATACCAACCCCTTTCTCCAAGAACCTAGCATTTACTACCCTCACCATCCATCCATAGACAAATTAAGTAACCAAGCTGACATCACATACCCCTGCTGCAGACCTAATCTCCTCTCTAGAGATTTAATCTCACACATGCCTTAGTCTCTGGATGAAAACTCCTTAGTGCTTCTAGCAGCTTTCCTCTCACACCTTGTATCTGTAACATCATCCACAAAGCTTCTCTATCAACCTTATCATATGTTTTCTACAGATCCATAAATACCATATACCAATCCTTCTGTTTTTCATAGTATTTCTCACATACATTCTTCAAAGAAAACACCTGATCCAAACATCCTTTACCACTAATGAAACCAAACTATTCCTCCCCAGTCTGATGCTCTGAGTATCATTCTCCCATACAACTTACCATATACACTCAATATGTATAATCCTGTCATTCAAAAACTTATCTTTATCACAATTACCTTTATACAGTGGCAATATACATGCAATCTGCCAGTCCTCAGGCACCTCACTATGGTCCATACATAGATCAATTAACAATACAGTCACCTCCTTCCTTAAGATTCAACAGCAACACCATCCATTCTAGTCACCTTACTGGATCTCAACTTTCCTGGCTTTCATCTTACAAAGCTTTGAACACCACCTCTCATTTCACCTTGCCACTTGTTATAACACTTTGCACACCTCCCCAACCCAAACACACTGCACCTGTCGCCCTATCATCAAATATATCTAACAATCCTTCAAAATACTAACTACATCTCCTCTTCACCCCATCACCACACGTTACCACTTCCATATTTGCCCCCTTCACTGATGTTCCTATTTGTACTCTTGTTTTCTCACACAAGCAACCTTCCAAAACATCTTTTTCTCCCTGAATTTCACTGATTTTTTTTTCTTTTTTTTACGTTAGAGGTTTCGGTCACAGACAAAAGTCACCATCAAGGCCAGGTCTTAATTGAAATACAGAGGGGATTATGGCAGGGAAAAAGGGGAGACAAGGGAAGATGTTTACGAATTCTGGAAGTGAAAAACCTCTCTCTTTAAATTAAGCCAGGTCATAGTTATTGGGAAAGATATGTGAAGGTAGAGGGTTCCAAAGCTTTAAGGTGGAGGGAAAAAAACAGTTATCAAAATGGTCAATCCTTGAGTTGCCTTTGGTCACACAAGAATCATGTGATGCAGCAGCTTGCCAAGTACTGTGTGGTCTAGCTAGTGGTGGGGGAACACAAACAGCCAGCTCTTTTGGGCAAAAATCAAATTAATACATATAGAAGATGGAAACTGAACCAACATTGCAGTATAGGGCAGGAGGGTCAAAATTTGAAGTTAGCCTGAGAGAGTTTATAAGTGGAACCACTTTCAACAAAACTCTGTCTAGTAAGGATGCTGAGCTAGAACCACCTTAGACGAGAAAGCAGTATTCCATAATAGGATGAATCAATCCATTGTATAAGCAGAGCTACTGTTCAGAAGAAAAGAAATTTTGACATCTAAAGAGGACTCCCAGTTGGGAGTAAGTCTTAGATACAGACTTAGCTATTTCTGTAATGTGGGGTTTCCAAGAAAGAGTGGATGTTACAGTAATACCAAGTATGTTCAACGAGTTAAGAGGTGGAATTACAGAATCATCAAAGGAGAGACTAGAGTTGTGAGGAGTTTTCAATAGAGAGATCGATAGAAACTGGGTCTTTGAGGCATTAATCTTAACTAGATTTTGTCTATCCAACAGAGATATCCTATCCAAGTTTACTGAGGAAGCTATGTCAAGTTGATATGCAGGAGATGCATATCAAGCAAGGGAAGAAGGAGAACAATTGAAGGACGTGGATGAATGCAGTGTTGAGCCATCAGCATATAAGTGCATTTGATTATTGTGGAAGATGATACTCTTGATAAAAAGGAGAAAAAGTGTAGGGGACAGGACAGAGCCTTGAGGAACACCACTATTGATGGAAAAAGGGGGAGAGGTTGATCAATTAACAACCACAGAGATAGATCGGATTGAGAGGAAGCTAGATATGAAGAATCAAAGTGAGAAAGGGAAACCATAAGAGGGGAATTTAGATATGAGACCCCTATGCCACACCCTGTCAAAAGCTTTGGATGTGTCAAGGGCTAGTACACAAGGCTCCCTAAAATCATTCTGGGATGATAACCAGATATTAGTAAATAGGAAAGAATTTTACCAGTGGATCTCGCCTTATGGAAGCCATGCTGGTGATCAGAAAGAAAGCTGTGAGCTTCACGGTACCTAAAGATATGGGAGTTGAGGAGGGATTCAAAGACTTTGGACATGGTAGATGACAAAGCATTAGGATGAAAGTTAGAGTCAGAACAGTCACCCATCTTCGGGATGGGATGTATCAACACATGCTTCCATGAAGAAGGAAAAGTTTTGGTTTTTACACAGAAACAGAATAGACGAGAAAGCACAGGTGCAAGTTCAGTGGCATACTCTCTCAGTACATGGGGATGGATGCCATCAAGACCAAAAGCCTTGACTACGTCTAGAGAGAGAAGCACTTTTCAGACAGTTCGAAAAGAGTTACAGGGAGGGCATAGGATTAGTAAGAGGAACATCTGGGGGTGAAGGAATGTTGGAGTCATCCTAAGTGGAGTCAGAGGAGAAATAGGAACCAAAAAGAGTTGCTTTGTCTATGGGAGAGAGAGCTACAGTACCATCTGAAAGGAAAGATGAAGGAAAGGAAAAGCAACAAAAGTTGTTAGAGATGCCCTTGGCTAAAGACAAGTAAGACCTCTTTTTCAACCCCTCCTGCAACTTTCTCTCATACATCTCACAATCAAGTTGTGCTCCTTCCCTGTAAGTATTGCCCATACACCTCTCTTTTATCTTTCACAACCAACCTTGCTTCATCATTCCACCACTCCCTACCCTTTCTCACTTGTTCATCTCCCCTTTCCAAATGCCACACACTTCTCTCACATATGCTAGCATTACTTCCCTAAATACCTCCTATTCTACCCACTCCCCTAGCTTCATTTACTCTCACCTTTTGCCATTCTAAAACAACCTCTCCAGGTATTTCTTCACACACGTTTCTTTTCCAAGCTAACTTCCTAAATCCTTTTGTCACCCATATCATTTCCCCCTTCAGAAAACCACAACAATTCTTCAATATCACCTCCATCAGATAATGATCAGACATCCCATCTGGTGCCTCTTTCAGCACATTCACATCTAAGAGTCTCTCTTTTCCATGTCTAACAATTAATTTGTAATATAATAATGTCTACTTACCATCTTTCCTATTCAACTTCGTATACTTAAATGTCCATCTTTTTGAACCAGGTACTCCTAATCACTAGTCCTTTTTCAGTACACAACTTCACAAGCTATTCATCATTTCTATGCACCTTACTGAATACCCAATGACACCCAATTATACCTAAAACTGCTTCATTACCAACTTTTGCATTCAGAAAGTGATATCTATGTTTGTTGATGTATTTGGCCATTACAGACCTCTTTTGAAGTTTTCAAGTTAGGTAGACCTCACTTTTAAGGCACATTAAAAATATGAACTCTTGGTGTTCCTGATGATGTGAAAGTCAGTTGCAGGAATATGATAAAAATCTACTATTTTTTGCTTTAATATAATATAAAAATGAGAAAAGTTTTTGTTCTATCAATTTGTAACCTAATTCTTGGATGTTGCTAAATCACTGTTCAGTGAATCATCATTCTGTGGGGACCACCTCAACAGTACACCAAGGATCAGACAAAGAAATGGCGCATTCACTCATATCCATTCTCTTGCTGTCTTGTGCAAGCATCGAAACCACAGTCCCCATCCTCAACAAGGTGCCACAAACCTTTCCATGCCTTATCCTAGCCACTTCACAAAACCTAGTCCAGTCCACTGACAGCAAGTCAACTCCTGTATACCACATCATGCCAGTTCACTCAATCCTGTGCATGCCTTTCACCCTTCTGCATGTTCAGGCCCTTATCACAAAAATCCTTTTCACTCCATCCTCCCATCTCCAATTTGGTCTCCTGCTTCTTGTACCCTCCACTTCTGACATATATAACCTCTTTGTCAATCTCTCTTCACTCATTCTATCCATATGTCCAAACCATTTCAGCAACAACAATAACAGCAACAATATAATAATAAAATAATAAAAATAACAGGGAGCAGGGGACTGGAAATCCTCCCCTCCTGTTTTATTTTTCCAAAAGAAGGAACAGAGAATGGGGCCAAGTGAGGATTTTCCCTCTAAGGCTCGGTCCTCTATTCTTGACGCTACCTCGCTAACGCGGGAAATGGCGCATATGTATGAAAAAATAATAATAACAATAATAATAATAATAATAATAGTTCTGAGGTTCCCACAGAATGATGATTCACTGAACAATATTTTAGCAACATCCAAGAATTAGGTTACAAATTGATAGGACAAAAACTTTTCTCATTAGTAACATATTAAAAAAAAATTCTTTTTTTTTTTTCATATATATTCTTCTTAATTAATAGTGAGAGATTTAAGTATATCATAGGGAGAGAACATCATCTTGGAGAGCAAAAATGGGTATGTTTGAAGGAATAGTAGTTCTAACAATATTATATGGTTGCAAGGCATGGGCTA
>JAYMFT010042880.1:0-15542 GCA_038088735.1 Panulirus argus | reverse complement strand
CTCTCCTTCTGTGAGAGACTGTGTATTATTTTGAGACCTTACGAGAAAGGTTACAATGTCTCTCCTTCTGTGAGAGATTGTGAATTATTTTGAGACCTTACGAGAAAGGTTACAATGTCTCTCCCTCTGTTAGAGACTGTGTATAATTTTGAGATCATACGAGAAAGGTTACAATGTTTCTCCTGTGAGAGACTGTGTATTATTTTGAGACCTTACGAGAAAGGTTACAATGTCTCTCTTGTGAGAGATTGTGAATTATTTTGAGACCTTACGAGAAAGGTTACAATGTCTCTCCTTCTGTGAGAGACTGTGTATTATTTTGAGACCTTACGAGAAAGGTTACAATGTCTCTCCTTCTGTGAGAGATTGTGAATTATTTTGAGACCTTACGAGAAAGGTTACAATGTCTCTCCCTCTGTTAGAGACTGTGTATAATTTTGAGATCATACGAGAAAGGTTACAATGTTTCTCCTGTGAGAGACTGTGTATTATTTTGAGACCTTACGAGAAAGGTTACAATGTCTCTCTTGTGAGAGATTGTGAATTATTTTGAGACCTTACGAGAAAGGTTACAATGTCTCTCCTTCTGTGAGAGACTGTGTATTATTTTGAGACCTTACGAGAAATACGTGCCGTGTGGTTCAGTGATTTTTTGTTGATGGAAGGCTTCACTGGAGGCATTGTCGGCTCTACCGACGAAGCCTGATTTTGTCGTCGTCGTCTGGGAAGTGAGACACGCCGTGTTCTCCCCTGAGTGGATGGTGATACGTCCCTCATGTAGAATTCTGACTGTGACGTGATGAAAAGTGTGAATGAGCCTTTACACACGACCCTTGATAACGCGTCGTTAACAACCAGAAGCGTAAAGTCTTAATGGATTATTTATTACTTGTTATGGGTTTATGATCTATTATGGAAATTAGGTTCTAAATTTGCAGCTGCGTTTGACAATACGCGCCTGCGCCCCTCGCAGTAGCAGTGCAACCCAATACGTAGTCGCTAGAAAAAGTCTGGAAGGTGTCCTCCATTTGCAGACTCACGGCTCTCACGAATTCGCGATTCGTAGCGAGCGGACCCAACGGGCGCCTCGCTCCGGCAAAATAGCCGTTCGGGTGAGACGGCTACGGAGTACGGACTGACTTACCAGTGGTGCTTATGAACCCGGCTGCATGCAATGTGCTGTTGGAGTTCCTACGTGGAAAATGCCACAACGCTCTTTTCTATGCACACTGCACCGTCGTGCATGTTGGGGCTCCTGATCACTAAAAAACATCTTTCGCTCCATCGTTAATTCATTCATATATCTTTTTTCTTTTTTTTGGCCAAAGCTTGTCTACCTTAATCAAATATCTTATTCTTCAAATCTGTCGGACTTTCGTAAAGAGCCATGTACAAAGTAGTGTCTCTCACTGGTTAACAGGTTAAGACGAATCGGAAAAGTGACGAATGTGATGTGCCATTCGCAGAGTCTGAACTTGATGCAGCTCTAACCACTATTAAAGCTGTATGATATGAGTTATGCCACGGGTCATCTACCCTCCTCATGGACCAAAAGCCTAATTGTACCAATACCTAAACACAATGAGCCTGATGAATTTCGTCCCATCTCCCTGACGAGCTGGCTGTGCAAAACTTTTGAGAGGAGATGGTGCTCAACAGACAAGCATTCCTGGAAGGGACCCATCATGATGGTCATACAGGAAACTTCAGTCTCCATCAGTCTTCCATCAAAAGCCACTGATCCTAACTACAGAGGACATACGATGTCACAAGCTGTTATCATGAGATAAGTCTCTATGACATCATTAGCTGATATCACGTATGTGACGACGCGTCTGTATGATATATCAAACTGTTATCGTTTGGCGTGTTTCTACGCTTTAGCGCTCCCAAGCAGCCCTATGGATATTTGGTCAAAGTTTCTTTACATTTTTTGGCTCAGTGGGAGGTCAGTGGAAGGTTCAGTGGGAGGTTAGTGGGACGAATGTCAGTGGGTGAAATCCAAGTGGGTGAGGGAAATCTTTAACATGGCAAGTTGTTAATTCACATGATATGTAACGAGACAAAATATACATATGAATATATATGATTAAAGAAATGATAAAGAATAATAAATAAAAAACAACTAATCCACTGTGGATAAAACTGCTCTCATCAAATTACTCTTTACAGACACATTTATCGTGTACTCTATACCGGATAAAAACGACACGGTTCATTATTAGCTCGAAGGTTGGAAATCCAATGTGAACCCACGGGATCTTGACAGTTAGAGATGAGCGAACATACGGAGTCAAAAAAGTGGTAACTTTCTTTTGGACGAAGACAGTGTTATGTTCCTGTCTTTGACACGTTGTTAAAGGCGATAATAGCCATAGTTACGGCTACACTGATGGTCCTATCGGGATACGGTAGGTCTGTAGAGTCCATCAGGATCCCAGACAGTGTAGTTATTAAAGGGGGGGTTGGGAGGACTCTAAGACACACACACATACACACACATACAAGGGAATGTTTTTAGAACGATTGTACTTCCTTGGGCCCATATCGTCAACAGAATAGCCGCTGCCCTCCATCACCCACACTCACTCTGAGACTCGGATACATGGGCGCCTCCTGCAGATACATACGACCCGGCTGTACGATCCACGGGTACATATATTGCTCTGCCGTTGGCGGCCAGGTGTCGCCTGTCAAGCGAATATTGTTCGTTTGGTGACGGCATGACGCCTCTTACCAAATTAATATTGCTCGACCGTCCTCTCTCATATATCTCTCTCTAGGGCAGGGAGAATATTGCTCCCGTATTCCCCCCTTCGCTGGCAGAATATTCATCAAATGCCAGGAGAATATTGCTCCCCCATCCCCGCCCACCGCTGGCAGAATATTCACCAAATGTCGGGAGAATGTTGCTCCTCCATTCCCCCCATTATCGCTGGCAGAATATTCACCAAATGCTAGGAGAATATTGCTCTCCCATCCCCCTCACCACTGGCAGAATATTAATCAAATGCCAGGAGAATATTATTTTCCCATCCTCCTTCTCACCACTGGCAGAATATTCATCAAATGCCAGGAGAATATTCCTCCACGCAAAACTCATATCTGTCTAAGAGTGTGCTAGGAGAATATTATTGCTCCACTGGGGAATGATGGAGACTGAATCTTCACCTGGATTCGATCGCGCGATTAAGAAAGGTGCCGAGTTCAGAGAAAAACGTGAAGTGGTTGGTTCACAAACAAGATCGAGAGATAAGCGTTATCATTAGTGGCGAACGTCATGATACGACCTAGGACCCATGGGTCTAATGGTGTAGCCTTTGAAGCGACCCTTAAGTTCCAGGTTATAGTCGGTCGTATTCAGGGTCGCATCGCTTTGCTCAAGGGTCGTTCTGCCGTGCTCAAGGGTCGTTCCGTCGTGCTCAAGGGTCGTTCTGCCGTGCTCAAGGGGACGACAAGGCCCGCGTGTGGTCGTGCACACAGCAACACACACATCAATATGTATTCCACGACCAGACCCCAGACGAACATGTTTATTCATTATTTAAAATGTGAAAACAGAAACACGAGTCGAAACGGGGTATCCAGACACACACACACACACGCGCACGCACACTATTTCCGCCGCTTTGAGTGACGCGTCCAGACACAAACGGCACTGCAAAAAAGCTGTTGAAGTAATGAGCTGTCTTTCGTGTGACCTAATTATAGTGCAATAATAAGTATCTTTATCTCCACTAATTGGGGAACCAGAACTGTAAGGTGCTTGAAATTATCTGGTGACATGTGGCAACAAGTCTATTTATTTCTTTTATCAAGTTTGACTCGATTCTTTTTTATTTCTTTTTTCTCGAGAAACGTTTAAAGGACTGGTGACCTCATTTCTCTCTGATTCCCCCTTTTTAGTTAACGTCTGTGTTGCTGACTTGTGTATTTGCATATTCGTGTTCGGCGCATTCGTCACTCACGCCACGAACAATTTGTACGGGTCGTGAACGTCTGAGTGTACAGTTTAAAGAACTGGACCTCACCTCATTTTCAGTCGATGTGGAGAACGCTGGATCGCATTTCTAAGTCTCCTTCTGACGTCCTGTTAACATCAGAGGTTTAGAAAACCTCTTCTCTGACCTCAGACGACCTGGCTGGACCGATTTCCCTTCCATTAAGGGCATTGCTACCTCCCCTGATGGTGTTGTTGCCTGGAATAGCCAGATGTTGGTCTCTGGGACGAGGGGCATCAAAGATGATTTACCTCAGTCGTAAGTAAACCCTCCAGGCAACCATACTGACTTGTAAACAAAGAGGGACTGGAATGAACGAGGCGTTCCAGACCCCGGAGATGATCAGCGTACCGCTATATTTCTCCCCGGCATGGGCGTTCAGTTGAACAATACTTCTCTAAAGATAACTTAGGCAAGCAAGAACAGAATCTCCCTCGAAGTTGGTCGAAGTGATTAGGTTGTGGCTTAGCGTGAAATCCAGGTGTCGAATTTTATTCCTTGGTAACCATCGGCAACATCCTCAGCGGGAGACCCAGTCCTTACATACGAACATATATCAAATGAATACATTTAAGACAAAGATCTGCAGGAAATTAGGAGATGGACCAACGTAGACTTGACGTATCAAGATTCTGTGATTCAGTATTTTTTTTTGGGGGGGTGGTGTCAATGGAAGTTCCTGAATATTCTAAGAGATAACAATATACTTTAGGTATTTCATCATGTTTTTGATACCTAAAGGGAGAGTTTGGCCAAAATATTCTGAATTTATTTTTTTTTTTTGCTATTCATTACTTGATGTCAGTCGTGGAAAGAAACCAAACTAGGGCCAGCAATATCTCTCAGACAAGGTGGGCTACTCAATGTAAAATGTCAGCTAAGAGCAGGATGGCCCAATGATAACTATTATCTACGACTTAAACTATTCAGAACGTGATGTCAGCCTGGGGTAACGTAGCCAGTGTCAGTCAGGGCTTAAACCAAAATGTAAATGACGTCAGCCTGGAATAAGGTAAACCACTCTGTAAAAGATGTCAGCCAGGGACTAATTAGCTAATAGGGAACCACAGTTTAGAGTGACATATGTATCGCAATGGGTAATTTTGCCATACGTGGGAAACAGAGAGCCCCTCATTCCATTACTTAAAGGTAGTACTCCAAAATACATCCCTTTTACGGAGGCGTTCTTGTGAGGCCCTGGCAGCACAGCCTCCCACACGTTATTCAGGATTTATATCCTTGCGCGAGAGAGCCACACGTGACATGGTCGTCCCTCAAGAGGCTGGTCGGTGTTAATATTGTTTCAGCCAGGGCGAGGTCGCTCCCAGGCTGCCTAGTAATGGATGACCGGACGAGAGGGCAAGAGAAGAAGCTGATAAAGGTGTGAAGTAAAGGTGTAAAGTCTTAGGAGTGCCCCCCCTCCTGTCTTAGGGGAAAGATGTACCCGCCAAAAGTCGTGGTGTTGGATGACAAAGACGGTAGCTGAGATGGGCAAAAAGGAACGGGTAACAAGGGTGGAATCAGAACGCTATGGAAGGGAAGGGAAACGCCAGCGTTAACGAGATGGAAGGATGGAAGAGAGAGAGAGAGAGAGAGCGAAGGGAGAAGAGATGGAAAAGGAGACATAATTCAAACTCGCACAAGCTTGATGCAGGCTGATTCAAGCTTCATACAGGCTCATAAGTACTTCATACACGCTCAGAAAAGATTCAAACAGCCATTGAAAATTCAACACAAGACTCATACTTCGAATCCCAGCGTCTCAGGTATGTCATCTCGGTTTCTGAATTTCCCATGTGGTCGATGTGGTTTCGGTTTTCTCCGTTTGTGAATAAATGCATTGGCGAGAAGGGAAAAGAATCATACGTATGCGGTGAAGTATACAGAGAGAGAGAGAGAACCTCACTCGTATCGTTTGCACCACCATTGCAAAGTATGTTCATACATTTTCCCCATATGACTGCACACCAAGAAGAACCTCCGGTGAAAGAACCGAAGATGATCAGGTCATTTTGCAGCCTGTGAGTGTAAATGGATTTATATCGATGTTTTGGAGGCATTTTCTCTCGTGGTCTCAAGAGGTTCTTGTCCACCTACCACCCACCGTCCTCGAGAGGTTCTCGTCCACCTACCACTTTATCCCAGTTCACCACAACGGTCTCATCTCATCGCTCTCACTTCGGGCTGCTAGTTACCGCAATTATCGCTGATTTCCGCGCTCATCTGACTCGTCCTTATCGCTCGCTGTTTTTACCCATTCCTCTTTCTTCCTCTTCTCTATCCGCAACTCCTCTGTCTTACAAATTATCCTCCAGACTCCAGCTAATTCCTCTGAGATGTTCCCATATCTTCCCATCTCGGTTCATTAGGGACGTCTTAACTGCTCAAACATAAGCCCTAAGATATCCAACCTACGCACAGAACGCCTCGTAAAATATTCATTCACCCATCTACACACACTGAGTGGGCAGCTGTTGCTACATCTACGTCCACCAAACTGAGGCAGTCCTGACTCCAGGGGGCATGAGGGAATCATTCCTACACACACAGGAGACAAGCTACTCAAATACGAGATCGGAGAAACACGCTGTGAGCCACTGTGTCAGCCGTGTAGGACAAGGGGGCACATCGACCCACTCCCAATTCATTCATCTTCCTCGTCCACACAAGCACACCTCGGTGGCAATATTCCTCCGCCCACACCCGTCCAGCTAAGACACTCACCTCGCCACGCCCGTCCTGTCAAGGGAACACGACAGGTGTCAGGGGACGGGAGGGGAGTTTGGAGGCGGTTGTCACTGACGGCGGCGGTTCATGTCGTTCACAAGTCAAGATGGGAAGGCAAGGTTGTGGTACGGGGAGTCCTGCCTCCTGGCAAGGGATACTGGTGACTGTAAACCGTTTCTGATGACTGGTTTACCATCATCAGTAAACTACAGACTCCGTTACCCGCCAAGGAGGTGAGTGTAGAGTGACGAGAAAGACAGATCAGGTGTGTAAGGGGAGAGTGAGCGGGTCGGGTTGTGTGGGAAAGGTGGGTGACATCAGAGGCTGGGTGATAGCTGGATGGGGATATTCCAGGGTGAGGGAGGTTGAAGACGAGGGAGGACGATCTAGGGTGAAGGAGGAGACTGTATAAAGGACGATGGAAGGTGAGGGAAGACGATTTAGAATGATGGAGTAGAAAAACGAATGAAGATTAACGATCTAGGGTGATGGAAGGGGTAGGAGAAAAGGGCGAATTATGACCCAGGGTGACAAGGGTGTTTGTACGGAAGGAGAAGAAGGGTGCTCCAGGGTACAGAAGGGAGGAATAACGACTTGAGGAGATTATGAGCCTCCTTTTTTCAGCTTGACTGGTGTGGAAATCTTGGTTCATGTCGAGAAGACGATCAGAGTGCGTATGGTACTGTCATCCATCACTAATTGGCTTTCCCAAGACAGAAGGCTTTCCAGGAATATCACTAATTACCATTCTTAATTAATTAGCTTCAAGCGTACATCCTTGTGCCTCTTACACTCGTTTCATTACACATGGCAAGACTTCAAGTCACACACACACACACACACATGTTTCGTATGTCAGAACGTTCTGAGGGGGATGAGTTGGGAGTGATATAACGAAGAGAACTCCCGCTTTTCCAGGAAATGGAATGGACACGGGTCACTGACGTCTTTTCGCCGCTTCCGCACAAACAGCAACAATACCAGGGAGCGTTTCCAGCGACCGTCAGCAACTATCAAACAATTTCCAGTCCTCCCGGGAGCGTCTCTGGAAGCCTCTGGGCCCGAGAGAACTGGAAAAGTAAATTTTTGCAGTGGTCCGATAACAACCCACTGAATAACAGCAACGCTGCTGACAAACCCGCGGCTGTCCAGACTCGCGAGGACTCTTGGAAAACTCTGTCCTCTGACAGAAATCTTCTGTGACTTCCTTTTCCCTGGAAAACCTGAGGAAGTCAGATAATGAATTGTTTTTTTGTACATCAGATGAGCAACTGCGCTTTTTTTTTTTTTTTCATATGGTATAAGCAGCTGAGTTGTCTTCTGTTCGTCAAATGAGCAACCGAGTTGTATTTCTATGAATCATACGAGCAACTGAACTGATTTTTTTCTGATATGAAATGAGCAACTGAATTTTTTGTTTCATGTATGAAATTAGCAACTGTGTTATGTCCTAAACCGAGACAATTTTCTCCCGAATGTAATTCAGTTGTTAGAGTGACTGCTAGACGTCAACATGTCCGCGTCCCTCTCACCATCCCTCGTCTGACTCTCGTCTCAAATTCCTCTCAACTCTTTGGCTCCGTCAGGGTTTTCCCCTCCTGTCATCAGGCCCCCTGGAGCAGTAATATCCTCGCTCGTTACACGCGTCCGTAGACCTGGCTGAATATTTGATGGCCCGGCTACCTGAAGGAGCCCCGTCTGGTTTCTGTAAATGTGTATGGAATATGTTCCACGCGCGTGTGCGTGTATGTATGTATGTATGTATGTATGTAAGTATCAATATATCTCTCTATGTATGTTTATGTAGATTAGACAGATGTGTGTTTGTCTCATCGTGTGTATGTGTGTGTGTGTGTGTGTGTGTGAGAGAGAGAGAGAGAGAGAGAGAGAATATAGCTAAATACTTAGTTCTAGCTCTAATGACTTCCCATCTTGTAGTTTGAGTCGAAACGTTTCTCTCAAACAATTTCAACAATTTAACCTCAATATTAACAGCAGCAGTGCCAAAGTTCTCTTACCTTCACTGTAGAGTTTCCTGCAGTGCCCTGTGTCACAGATTCGGTTATCCAGTCTGACTGACAGTCCCTCTACCAGTCTAAGGAAGTCCATCGCGCGTTCAAGACTGTAAAGGTAAAGTCCGGAGAGTTTATTGACGAGTCCATAAATGTAGTTTCTGCAGCTGAAATACAACAACATAACTAATTCTCTGAGGCCTACAAGATACGTGGATTTAAGATAAGAGTTTAGCATTTTGGAACACTTAAACAACAGTGTAGAAAACAATAAAGATGGCACAGGATCCATGTGTTGCGCGAACACATGAGGTAGAGGCCAGAAATTTGTGTTTCTCCCAATGCAACACTCACATTGAGAGAGAGAAAAAAAAGAAAAACCAAATCAGGCAGACATAACTGTGCAATGGAAGGGAACAAAACAGCCGAAGATGTAGCAGTAGAGGTGGATTACCATACGTCGATCCGAGAAGAAGGCTAATGGAAGTGACCTTTACACCACTGGAGTCAAACTAGGTCAAGAAAGGTCACTGGGATGATCCTCATCCTCCATGGAAACCTCTGACCCTTCCGTTGCGATCGTAAGGAATGAGATGTTCTCCTCCCTAACGGTGTGGTTTCCAGACTTCGAACAACTTGCATTTCTTGAATCTAGAGAGAGCCTTATGTTTGCAAATCTATTTACACGTTACCTGAGCTTCTGGGCTGAAGGGAACTAATTTAAAGATAGCTTTACCAGACAGAGAGAGAAAGAGAGAGAGAGAAAATATAGCTTTAACAGTGACGTTTATGAGGCTCCCACAACTTTACCTGACCTGACCTGACCTGATCAGACCTGACCTTAAACAACCAGTCCCTTTGAAGTCTCAGACACATGTTTGACATGACCTGAATTGACCCGTCCCGTAGGTCACAAGTCCTTGTATGACCTCATTTGACCTCTCTCCTCCCGTAAGGAAAGTAATCATCCTACTCACGTCGCTTCATTTCAGTCTATCTTTCTTTTCTTTCTTTCTATCTCTTTCTTTCTTTCTTCTTTCTTCCAAATTGGAATTCTACTGGCACCAACACTGACTCGTTCGTTTTAGACGTATTTCTCTAAACTTAATCTTCCGTCTTTATTTGACAGGGATGAGGAAGATACCATGTCAAAAGAATACTTTGGCAAAACTCAGTGGGAGTTAATAAATCATATGATTTTACACCGAGATATGGAGATAGAGAATAAGAATCTATTCAGATATATGTCGTATATTATTGTCTTCTCTGAGGGAGTTTATATTAAACATAATGCAAATATGTAGAATTGGATTTGGGAGTCATAATTCATGTGTGTGTATATATATATATATATATATATATATATATATATATATTAGGCATTACAAGGACGTACAAATCGTCCAGCCAAACTGCTGTGAGGTACTTGAAAGCGACCCGTAAGTGACTTCCAATGTCTGAATCACCTCTAACGTCCTCAGAGCTCCGGGGAAAGATAATGCTATTCGTTCTGATCAGGTGAGCACAATTGCCAAGTGGACGGATGTTACTGCCTCTCCCTCGACCGTATTTGCTTTAACAACGGCGCAACACATCAGGCACTAAGAGGCTGTTTTCCCCGCCAAGGATATTGGATATACACTTTGTGTTGAGGGCGTTAAGGCAACACAAAGTGTATATCTAGTGTTCCATACACATTGCACTGGGTTCATTATCACGTCCAATTACGAGGGTCATTTGTGGGTAGTTATCTCATTTAACTGGTCGCGAAGATGATGGTTTCATTTATCGAAGTTTGTTTCTGTATAGATAGGGGTTGGGGGGGGGGGAGAGAGAGAAAGAATGCGGCCCACATGGAACCTAGGTGTCGTAAAAAATAGAGAATTTAAGAAAGGCGAAGGAGCGGGGGGCGGTGGCGGTGGTGGGCAGGAGAGCAAGTGACGTGGAAATCCTCCCTTCCTTTATTATCGCTTCCCTACTCCCCTCCCCCTGGCAAAGCACAGAGATGAATCTAACGTGAGTGGAAGGCGTTAATTCACACATTTCACAGTCCACCGTCATCTCTCGTTCTGTTCCCTTTAGTGTTTACGTATGATTTCCATCTCAGTCGTTGTACAAAAAGGACTCAAGATTATAAAATAATATTATGAAGAGAATTCCATTTTCTACTTTCCTTTATGTGACGTTTACCGTCACGTGTGACGCGTATGTAAAGAACCCGGGGGAGGGGAGGGGAGGCGCTTCCTTTGCCGGTAATGAAAAATGCGACGGTTATCTTGCCGGGAGACGGCAACCGATCTAGAACGGTGAACTTAGCGCTTGTACGAATTGGCTTTGATTTACCCATTCGTCATCACCTATTTGGACATAAAGGAGGAGAAAGGGGAGGCGGTTCTGCTATGCAAATGAGGCTCCACCACCTACCTACCTACCTCTCTCCTTCGCTTCCCCTACCTGTCATATGCTATTTAGAATTATTTCCGCCTCTCATAGTCTGTTTCCTTAGTCTGTCGCTCTTATGTCGAAAGGCGCGCGCACTGGCGCGTCCAGGACAAACCTACTCAGACGTTTAGTTTAGTCGAACGTTTCGTTTATCTTGAACGCTGCGTTGAAGTTAAGAAACGCGACGTACAGCCCGGAGAACCACGACAAACAGAAAGACGCCATAAGACGATTAGCGAAACTGGAAAGAACAACATCAGAAATTTCTAAGGGACCTTTTCTGGTAACCGAACACTCATATATCGCCTCATAATTTTGCTTTTCAGTTATTCTCACCCGCGTTCACAGCAAAATAAATTCGTTATCAGGTAAGAGACCTCTAAATTAGGACCTAAAAGGTTTACGACACGCTCTTGTAAGTAAAGAAGAACAAGTAACTGGTGATAAACAAGAAGAGTGATGCTCAATGGAAACGCCATCACGACTTCGTAAAAGCTCGATAGATGGGAGCATCACCAACGAGTCGACAACCTATTGAGGAACTAGGTAGTTAAATGCTTGTTACGATGGTATGAAGACAAATTCAGCAGTGGTCAGCTTCGTTGTCAAGGGAGCTTAGATCATAATAACTACTATACTTAAAGGAAGCCATCTATTGATAAACGAAGCTAATATTATTTTACTCACACTCGTTATTAACACCGAAGTCTAGATTTTGGTGCTTAGCCTTCACTTGTCTTCGTTCCTCTTGGAAGATGTTAGTATAATACGTATTCATGTGTCCTTCTGCTCAACAGTTTAGACTCATATCTCACAAGATCGAGAGGCAGGCAGCACTAAAAATCCACCAGGATCTCACAAACGCTTGTTATATTGTTCAAAAGCACAAACCTATTGCCCGCCACGTACGCTAGGGTGAAATGCAAGTATGAGCCAATCATCAGCCCTGTTCCACGACGACTTATACGATTACGTCACTTGGCTCGACGACCAATCAGAGCGTTTCTTTTTGTCGGTGAAGATCGCGTAAACTAACTAATGGTAGTTTCAAGTCAGAGAATCATTGTTTGACGTTGCCATCCGTTGCTATCCGTTGCTTTTTAACTCTTCCGGCACAACAGTACGACTCTAAAGCACAACAGGAACGACCGAGGAGCACTATGATGGTAGTTAACGTTGCCTGACTGTCTTTAAGTGTTATGCCTTTCAGCATCTTTATTAAATGCCGCTATTCAAAGTGGGCGGTATTTAATCGGGAAGTTTAAACTCATTCATGAAGATCTTCAGATCACGTAACGAGTGATTAGTATTATTCTCTTCCTTAACGATTTATTGTTTTAACAAGCACTTGTGATAAAGAAGGGAACATTAGGAAATCATGTTGTCTCATTGGAAAAAGGAAAACATTGCAACTGCATCACGCGTATCGAGACGATAGTCTCTCAGCGTTGTTCATGTAAATATTCTTTTACCGTCTGCTCTACAAATCATTCCGTCACCCGAGGAGTAATTAATTAAGCAAGTGAATATGTCAACGCATATCACAGGAATACGGTCAGATAGACGGCCATGGACATCATCGCCCCAAAGCTTAGGACCGGCACAGCAGCTCTGAGGAGACAGCAGCCCTTGGATTTTTTGCCGGAGGCTTGCTGGGTGTTGGAGGAAGATTTATCACTGCTCACCACGCTGCTGACGCGTCTAAAACACCGTCTCAATGCCCTCGGAATCTTGAGAATGCATTCGATGAAGCAGTTGTCGCATTTGGGAGTCCCGGCCTCTGAACGAGATCCGACGGAGGGGGTGCAGGACGTTGAACTGCTCCTTAGCGCGTTTCTTTTGAGGATGGAAACGAGGTTGGCTGGAAGGAGATTCCGAAGTCTCAAGACAACTGAGGCGTTCGTGCTTTCGCCCCAAAGAAATCCTGGATTCCACTGGAACCAACCGGAGGAGATGCTATCGTGAGTCTCGCTCACGTAGGAAGGACTCTTGTTGGAGTGGAGGGTCCTCAAGCAGGGACACATCCGCTGGAGGAAGTTCAGGTGGCCGCCTTTGGTGGAGTTGCTGCTGTAGGAGGCTGAGGTCAGGGACGACGTCCTCCCGCCGCCCAGTGTCGAAGCCCTCCATTTAACGAAGCCGACCAGCGCCGTCAGGAGGGCACGCACACGCCCCGGAAGCTTCTTCTTCCTACGGAGTCTCCGGCGACGCCTAGACTTACGTGGGAGGGTGTCGTCGTCGTCGTTGTTGAGACAGATGAACGACGGACCCAGCTCGCCCTGCTTGTTGTCGTCTCCGCGGTTGCGGTCGGGGGACGACGCGTCGACTCTGAAGACGCAGACGTCACCGGGGGCGGCCGTCCGCTGGGAGATCCAGCACGAGGGACACCCCGTGGATGTCGTCTGGGAGTCGTCGCTGCTCTCGACCCCGCACGTGGGGCACGTGAGGATCCTGCCGGAGGTGGAGCAGGGCTCGAAATCCTGCACAGTGTGGCTGTGACTGAAAAACGCCATTATGATCTTATTTTACTTTTAGATTTTGTTCCCCCGCAAGAAAAAGCAATTCGAAGAGAAGGGAAAGACAGGTTCAGGAGGAAGCCGAATGTCGACCCGTGTTGGAG
This sequence comes from Panulirus argus, assembly GCA_038088735.1. Taxonomy (NCBI): domain Eukaryota; kingdom Metazoa; phylum Arthropoda; class Malacostraca; order Decapoda; family Palinuridae; genus Panulirus; species Panulirus argus. The sequence goes on along the minus strand of JAYMFT010042880.1, from coordinate 1,743 downwards.
ATGGAGGTATAGTGAAGATGGCACTTGTTCCGATCCATAAGGTTTATTCATGCGGCCGGAGGCGAATGTCGTCAGAGGATTTTAGTACAGTGAAGATGATGGTGTGGTGAAGATGGACTCTTGACATAAGACGTGGGGGCTTCGGGTGTCAGGGGAGGGTGGCGTCCATGGGTGTAGTGAAGATGAAGGATGCAGTGAAGATGCATTTTTGTGAGGCCTCATGAAGGCGGTGTTGTGAGGCTTCATGAAGGTAGTATCGTGAGACCTCATGAAAGTAGTGTTGTGAGGCTTCATGAAGATAGTGTTGTGAGGCCTCATGAAGGTAGTGTTGTGAGGCCTCATGAAGGTAGTGTTGTGAGGCTTCATGAAGGTAGTGTTGTGAGGCCTCATGAAGGTAGTCTTGTGAGGCCTCACGAGGGTAGTGTTGTGAGGCTTCATGAAGGTAGTGTTGTGAGGCCTCATGAAGATAGTGTTGTGAGGCTTCATGAAGGTAGTATCGTGAGACCTCATGAAAGTAGTGTTGTGAGGCTTCATGAAGGTAGTGTTGTGAGGCTTCATGAAGGTAGTGTTGTGAGGCTTCATGAAGATAGTGTTGTGAGGCCTCATGAAGGTAGTGTTGTGAGGCCTCATGAGGGTAGTGTTGTGAGGCCTCACGAAGGTAGTGTTGTGAGGCTTCATGAAGGAAGTGTTGTGAGGCCTCATGAAGGTAGTGTTGTGAGGCTTCATGAAGGCAGTGTTGTGAGGGCTCATGAAGGAAGTGTTGTGAGGCTTCATGAAGGCAGTGTTGTGAGGCCTCATTAAGGTAGCGTTGTGAGGCTTCATGAAGATCGTGTTGTGAGGCCTCATGAAGGAAGTTTTGTGAGGCCTCATGAAGGCAGTGTTGTGAGTCCTTATGAAGATAGTGTTGTGAGGCTTCATACATTAACATCCTTACTTTGTGTACATGTACAGATACAACACAAATAGACATAAAGACAAACAGACGAATAAACAGACAGAAAGACAGACAGATAGACTGGAAACATTCTTTAAAACCTTCATCATCAAAAATCCAGGTCTCCATGCATGGAAAGGTTGCCAGTTAGTTACCCACGCATGGCAACGTAAAGCCAGCTCCCCATGCAGTGCCTGGCAGGGCAATAATGGGACTTCACAGAGTTCCATTAAAGCCCCCTTGTATTCAGAACTCATTAAAAGCCTTTTTTTAAAAAATATAACAAAAGTTCGTCTGTCTTCTTTCAGATGACGCAGCTCCTGTTTCAAACTTGATATACAAGAAACGAAACTTCACATCTTTTTGTCCTCTTTTTTTTTGTCACAGATGAAGCGAATCAGCCAGCAGTGAGTTTTTCACTGCTGGATTTCTACCTGCATCCAGGGAAGTTAACTTGCAATTTACACACACACATTAACGGGGGTAGGAAAAGTAAGAGTGAGGAGTGTTTAAAACTGCAGGTCCTTTCCAGAGCCAACTTTGAAGATACTGCTTTGATATATATATATATTAGATAGATTTACATGTTATTGAGAAAAGTGACTTCACTTCTCCTTTCTCTGAGCACAGAGTTGTGCTTAGAAAGGCATTGTGGTCGGGTGGTTGAGCTGCCTAACTCAATAGCGAGGTTCGCCTTTATGGTGATAGTGGCTTCCTTAAAAGCTTGCTAAGTGAATTTGAGAGAGAGAGAGAGAGAGAGAGAGAGAGAGAGAGAGAGAGAGAGAGAGAGAGAGAGAGAGAGAGAGAGA
>JAYMFT010042879.1:0-30132 GCA_038088735.1 Panulirus argus | reverse complement strand
ATATATATATATATATATATATATATATATATATATATATATATATATATATACACACACAACACAATACCAGGTAACAAAATAACACAAATATCTACATAAGAAAAACATTATACTATCAAGAACAATGATCATATTCCCTACCTGAAGAAAGCAATAAGTTTGCCATGCTTTCTTAAGACTGGCTTGGTAGGAGCTTGTGTGCCAGGATGGAGAGTGTGGTGCTGTTGTGCTGAAGGAATGGGAGGTTGTGTCCGAGCAGGGGGCAGGGTCAGAGTCTGTGGCTGAATAGTCTGTGGAACCTGCCAACAAGACCAAGAAAAATCTAAATTCTTCACAAAATTAGAGAAGTGCAACAAAACACAAGGACAATGAGCACAAAATGCATCCTCCCACTCTCATTACCAAGCAGCAACTAAGTTAAAACATCATGTCATCCAACTTCTAATACTGTACCTTTCTGTCGTACATACAATATGCCCACCAAAAGCAAGTATGAGGATTTGTTCTGTACGTAATGTAAACCATTAATGTAAGAAAACCTCATTTTTAATAGCAATAGTCAGAATGTTTTTGTACTGACTTATCTAATTCAGCAAATGTTGCCAAGTCAAAGGTATTGCTCTCTTTACATGGCCCTGACATTTTCTGAAAAATACAGCACCCAGATCTCCCCTACACTTAAAATCCTTGGCAGTCAAAGAGTAGCCTTTTCCTTCCTTGCTTATGAATGTCCTGGTCAAAATTCCTTACCAAATTCATTATGTCTTATCCACACTACAGTAATCATATGCTGAGCCAAGTAACCCTCTTCCTTACGAAACTTTCTCTATATATAAATGATATACCTGGAAATGCAAGCCAAATGTGGTAATAACATGTGATGGGGCAAACTTGTTTTCTTTACTTAAGCACTCACTACCAGATGGAATACAGACTTATTCTTCCATGATAAAAAATACCTAGATATATTCCATCATTTAAAGATGATTATCTACTCTGCCATAGTGGAATAAATTAAATAGATGACTAGATGGAAAACGAAAGAAATGAGTGGCAGAGTGTATGAAACGTAAAACTTTTGAATTGGTTTGGGCATGTGGAAAGAATGCAACCTGGGAAGAGTGTATGAGAGTACATTAAAGGGGTTAGTGTGATAGGAAAACCACCTATGACATGGGGTTGTAAAGAGCAAGAGTACAGGAGGGAGAGAATTGGTGGAAGAATGCATGAAATTATTTATGCGGAGGAGGCATGTTGGACAGGGATAAGTGGAGACTTTTGCCATGGTCAGCCCCTTCATGGGAGTTCCCGGAGGGAATGGACATCAGACATATAGATAGCCAGATACATAGATCTATGTAAATGATAAGTAAATATGTACATAATATGTAAGAAATACAAAAGCAATACTTAAAACATAATATATATAAGCATCATATTCATGGGACGTGTAAAGTCAGACACAAAAGTGTATTATATGTTTAAGTGTATGTAGAATGAAATCACACTGAAAACCAAATATCCATACTTTTTTTTACATTTGTTCACTATTTCCCGCAACAGCGAGGTACTACCAGACACAGACGAAAAAAAGGCATAACATGCTCGCATCCTCTCTCTAGCCGTTATGTAAAATGCACCAAAACCACAGCCCCCTATTCCAAAACCAGGCCCTTCAGACCTCTCCGCGGTTTCCCCCTGACTCCTGCACATGACATGGTTCAGCCCAATGACAGCAAGTTATCCCCTCTATACCACATCTCTCCAATTCGTTTTATAATCAAATACGGATGAACTCTACTGCTAACCAAGAGCCTGCCTTGTCCAGACAATATATCCTCCCACATCAATATACCGGTAAGTACATATAATGCTTTTTGAGTATTTTCTTAATGATATATGAAAGATATTCTGTAAGAAGTGTGTGTGTGTGTGTGTGTGTGTGTGTGTGTGTGTGCGTGTGTGTGTGTGCGCGTGCGTGCGAGCGTGCGTGCGTGCGTGCGTGCGTGTGCATGCGTGTGTGTGTGTGTGTGTGTGTGTGTGTGCACTGGAAATACATAAAACAATAAATGTGCAATGAATGGGGTAAAATGTTTGATAAGTGAACATCTCCCTTAAAATATCCCAATTTATTTCACTTCTAAGGAAAGTCATCTAATACATTAAAATATAAAAGTAATAAAGAGTGAGTATGACCCACAGACCTGACTATAACCATGAGTTACAAATCCAACAGTATTTTCCTGACATTAAAATATGCATTATATAAACACAATTGTGTGAACATATTCTTTCATTATAGAAAAGATTATTTTAATCATGAAAAATATATAGATAAAAAAGATATTTCTTCTGATTTGTCGTAAGTACGTCATGACACGTGCTATGAGTCTATACAATGTATCGTAATTCTAAAATATCTCAAGTCTGAAAACTTGAATAATACTGGTGTTCAGTCCGTCACATATTGATGGATACGAGTGATAGAATAATAAATTAAGCTACAGTGAGAATGACATTCATTGAGATCAAAAGAAAAATCTTTATAAGCAATGTTTAAACAGTAATGCTTGTAGTAGCTCACCTTGTCACCAATGACTTGAACACACTCACAAGGGAAGAATCCCACCTGGAACCCCCTCTTTCCACGCCACCATATCGACTCCTCTGGAGGCGGCATGTCGATTACGCTGATCATGTCGCCAACCTGTCAACATGCAATATCAATGTAACTATCATTATCGATATTAGCATTACATGCATTAACACCTTTTTCTTTTATTACATATCAATACAAGGGAAGAGTTGATGAATACACTGCAAGGTAACAGCTCATTTTGATATGAACTACAATTGAGAAATACGCGAAAAGAACACAAGTTGAAAAATGTTCTTTATTAACCCCAAAACAAATTGTATATAACAAACCTGAAAACCACAGAAAACAGAACATTTATAACAATCACACGTCACCTAGCCACCACAAACCAAAACCGACACAAGAAATAAAAATACTTCTACATTATCTCACTTCAACATGCTTGGCTCTCAGTTCATTTCCAACAGCACCAGACCCCCCACTCAAACCACTATACAATCTAACAACAAAACCCAAGTAAAAATAAAAAAAAAATTAACCCTCATTCACACCAGCAAATTACGCTTACAGATCCCAATGGCGTTTATCAGGATGAAACTTTAATCTAATAATAATATTAATCGAAGACAATCTTAAAGTTGTTTTACATGCATTAACACAGTGTTAATCTTATTTTTCGCCTCTCGGCCCTCCAGTTTATTAGTTACGGTCGAGCTAAGGACTGACCGCACACTTTCCCGTAGAAAACATGGTGCAACCAAAGGGGTATCCAGAGGAGGAGTTGGATGGGACTGCTGGAACCTCGTTGTCCATCGATTGTGTTTCTTAATTCTACATGCTTTACACAGTCAGTACTGTACTTTGATTGTGGATTTTAGATTCTTTCTTTGAATTTTATCCTTCTTACACAACAGTAACCAATATTGAAGAAATGCTGAGCGCGCCTTTTTCAACCAGAACCAACTATGATAAGCAAAAATCTGAACATACATGGCACTTTCCCATTTCACTGTATGAATGATATAGACTTCTCTGCTGACCTTGTTTACGATTCTCAAGAATAAACGCGGGTTTTCTGACCTCAAACATCTTAATTACAGCACAACAGAAATATAAAGGATTTCGAATACATATTCAGTCTTTTCTTAATCTTAAGATATTGGGAGAACAAGGTTTTGACACATTAACTGACAATTATTGGAAAGTTAAAGTAGGTCGACAACATGAACTGGTAATTAAGAAAAGACCCTGAAGAGGACAGTTGATGCGATATGCTTATATAGGAAAACATGAGCTTCCTTTACGATGCCATGATGAATCTAGTAGATCACTGAACAAGCGTAATTATACAGAATTTCTAAGAGACTTGGAGATTATCATTCTATTCTGGATACTTATCAAAACAAACTAACTATGTTTCATGAAATTTCTCCAGCTGTGCGAAAGGGCACCATCACAGATATTATACCTCGCGGTTTGAAGATTTTATTAAAAGAGAGAAAAGTTCAGGAAAATTTATTGCTATTATGTTTGATGAAACTTCAGACCTTGTCAAAATCACAGTTCTCAACATTTCTGCGTTTTGATCATGTAGGCAAGATACATGAAAGATTCAATGGTTTTACAGATATCTGTGTTGACAGAAATTTTGGTGGTCTGTTCAGTCACGTAATTAAAACTGCTCTGGAATTTCAAGCGAAAAGCAAATTGCTTGCACAGACCAATATAATGGAGCAAGTGTAATGAGTGCACATATGAAATATTTCCATAGCAACGTTCTCATTGCTCTAATCATGTTATAAATTCTTAAGCGAAACGTGTATGAATTAGTAAAGTTCATGAAAGAAAATGATTTCGTGTCGATTTAAAGAAAAAAAAGGGGTCTTCTGGTTTCTATAAAAGGGCACTGTTGTTATCCAGGACCTCCTCCTAATGGTTCCTACAGCCCAAGGCTGCGCTACTTCCTGTAGCAGTGAAATGTAGACTCCTTTGGAATGAGAAGTCCTTTGACGAGACTTTGCTTTTAATATAAATCTCGCCAAAAGTGACTTTTCACTCACGGTGTAACCTCTCCCCATCACTTGGCGAGGTGGAAAACAGCAATAACTTGGCACGTGGTGGGGCGTGGAAAGCAGCCTGACCTGTGGCGGGAAGCTGCAGTAGCTTGGCCTGCGGTGGGGAGGAGCAGTAACTTGGCCTGTGGTGGGGAGGAGCAGTAGCTTGGCCTGTGGTGGGGGGTAGAAATAACCGGGCCAGTGGTGGGGTGTGGGGAACAGCAGTAGCCAGGTGTGTGGTGGGGCGTGTGGAGCAGCAGTAACCTAGCATGTGGGCGCAGCTGGCCGGCCGACGCCCACATGACCTCCCTGACTACACCAACCTGGACTGTTCCTAAAAATAATTACGCTTCTTCAATCTTACTTGGGCCCAACATGTCTGATGTAAAGTCTGGCGTAACAAGATGATCTCCAGCTGCCACAGTGGAACATTACCTTTTGGTTTTTAAGGGATGGAACAGAAATGTGGAATACCGGGATCTACATCCTTGAGCATGTCGTAACAAACGCACGATGTAATATGCTACCCAAGTAAATGAAAATTAGGGGCGAAGACTCTTTCAACCACATCTATAACTATCCCTTAAAATATGCCTCCTTGAATCGACACAGTGTTGTACGCCAAGCCACAACTGTAGATATAAGACAAGCTACAACAGTTGTTGTAAACCCAGCCAAAACTTTTGTAAACCAAACCACAACTGTTGTAAACTAACACACATCTGAATTGTTCAACCAAAATATTTTTCTTATTCATTATCACTATGTTGTTTCCTGTATGTTTTTTTCATACAACAGACTTGCTTAGTTCGTGGTAAGTCTACTTAAAATACCCAGCAGACGATGTGGGTCGTTCAGTTATACTGATACACTGCGTTGTGATGATAATTTGCTGCAGTGTCCGGAGAATGAGTTATAAGCACGTAAAAGTATGGAAGGCTTCGAGATCACGATCTGATCGCTAACGGTGCTGGGTCCTCTGATAGTTATGACGCACCTTATGCATCCTTGCACCGTGCAGCCGCTACTGACGGCGAGTTTAATCAATCATCTTAATTTCCAGTACCGTAGGTGGTGCTGCTGGTCACGGTGCCTGGTGGTGCTGCACCGTTTGTCCTCAACTGTGGCTGGTGGGTGCTGCCGGGGGATGGGTGGGTAGGGAAGGATGGGGGAAGAAGTGTGTGTGGAATTAGTGATAAGTGTGGCAAGTCTCTGAAGCCAGGCTGTGTTTATAACCGTGTGTTTTTACCTATTTGTTCCGTACAGGACAGAGTTCTACGCTCATGGGGCCCCATCTCTTTAACTTTCTCTACTATCATACAACTTTTTTAAACTCCTGAACGCTGTCCGCATTCACAATTTCGTCACTCGGTTGATTTAATTTATCCACTACTCTTATACCATACAAAAAAAAGTACTCCTTTACATCCTTTCTAGCAAGTTTTCGCTCAATTTCATATAAAGTCTTTTGGTTGTTCTATCCTTGCATATTTCCGTCATCTAACTGCTACAGGAACTTAGAGGTTGTCATTTGGTCACCTCTTACTCATCTTTCTTCCATGGTAGACAAACGTAAGGCCTCTAACTATTCCCTGTAATTCAGCTCTTTTGATTCTTGGGTGTGTGTGTGATTACTATTTGTGCGCTAACATTTGTGCTGCCCCATCTGTGTGCGTAATCACCTATCTGCATTGTACGGGGAGGAAGTTTTACACGAGTGGTGCCCCATCTTTCAAATATTCTCTGCTTCTTGAATTTATAAATGCTGTCTGAATTTACAATGTCCTCGGTCATCTTCTTTCATTTATCCACCTATACCTGAATACCTTTCTTATGAAAGTACTTCTTTACATTTCATTTTCCAACAAGTTTCTTGCTTAAATTTATGTCCAGTCCTCTGGTTGCTTAATCCCCACATCTCTCGATATGTGTGTGTGTGTGTGTGTGTATAGACAGAGGCCTTCTGGTAAATATGTGGAGACAGAGGCCTTCTGAGAAGAGGGGGTGAAGACCACCCCTCCCCATGCTCCACCTAGGTAAGGTAATCATGTTGGGGAATATTGTCTGATGTTGCCGACAGACCCATCTACATCGTCGAGCACACACACACACACAAAACATGGGTCAGTCACAACAAAGAAGAATGCCCCACACCAAGCGGACTGGCTGGAACTGGAGTGTTCGAATTATGTGAGAACATTACCAAGACCATCCCGCTGCAAGCCATCACCACTTGAGCCGGCAGCACCTGCCTGCAGTGCGGCGTGGCACACGGAGCACCGCCATGCATGAGGAGGAGGAGGATGGGGGAGGCCTGAGCAATATGATCCTAGACACCTGGTCACCACACACCACCCCTGGGCACATAGATTTAAGACACGAATGATTTTCTCTATGTTCGAGAGAGAGAGAGAGAGAGAGAGAGAGAGAGAGAGAGAGAGAGAGAGAGATACTGCCTATGATCATAAGGTAAAAAAAAAATGAAAATCACAAAATGATTCGTTCACATCTGGTGTATGCGTCTGTGTAAAAGTTCACCGCACTGTAACGTCCCCTGTGTTTTGGCAACCACACTTTCTCGTCTCTCAGCAAGATTTCTAAGGAAAAATCACGATACGTGTATATGAAAAGATAATCGCAGACTCTCAAATTCGAATCAGGTGGAGCAGTTTCGACTGGGATCGTGCCAAGAGCGGGTATTCCAAGAAATATGTCAAGTTTGACGGAAGGGCAGCAAGCTGCCACCTGCCTGGCCATCGACATTATATTCCCAGCCAGGAGCTTTCTGGGACCGACGAACAGAAATCGAGTTGGTCACAAGAGGAGGACGTCAGGAGAGACAGCAGTACCAGAAACCTTAGTCTTGGCCCCTGTGCTGTGCCTGGTTATATACTGAACAGGTTGACCAGCGGCAGATAATTCCAGCCAATCACCGAGCAGTACAACAGACGACAGCCGGTCATTTATTGGGCCACACACAAGCCTAGTGGGACAAGCAGCCAATGACCATTAAGTACACGGCCTAATATGATGAACTGATTTAAATAACTCAGATTACACATACTGAAACAAACATACAAGAGACAAGATGGGGACCCGCGACTGTAAACATTCCTCCCCGTATAATACAAACAGGTTATCACAAATAATTACACACACACACATACACACAACCATTACCTGGGCCACCTTTCAGTAGTTCAGCAAGAAGCTACTGCAACATTTTCGCCATCGTCACCCGCTTCTATCAACCACCTCCCGAGTAGCAGTTCGGCACCACAGCCATTATGAAAATCATCAGTAACTGGAGACTGCATCTTTGACCCCTCCACCTCTGTATTAATGCAATGACTTTCTGTTTCACATTCCACTAATCACGGTCCTTCTGTTCCTTGTTCGCTCTCTGCATTTTCAGCCTACCGCTTCACTTAATTCAATGACTTGATATTTATAGCTATCATTATTACTATTACACACAACGCCGACATACTCTCGGTAAGAGTCATACTTGCACAGCCTATGCCATGTTCACCATCCTCGACGCTAGTCCAACGGATCCTAGCCTAGATTCCTGACGTGGGATCCAACCGAAGATTACAAGTCAACACAAGCAACCACTCCTGACCCGACAGAAGACAAGTTCAATGATGAGAGACCAACAGAAAACAAAACAAAAAACACGACTAACAATTAAAACTAATAAATAAAATAAAAAATACAATAAAGCAATGACTGTACAGAGGATAGTGCATAGCTGATGAAAACGAAAATGATCAGCGCCATTCGGACGTGTAGCAGGAGCCATAACACGCCGCTTCTGGCAATGTGTTGAAGAGAACGTAAGTCCATAGCGGAGATACCGCTCGTCGGGTTTAGTGACTTCTTTACTAATTACTCAGTCTCCAAGCCGAGAAATGACGAAATAAAAGATTTCAAGCTTTATAATCTTGCGTAATGGAGGCGGCCCAAATCACACAACATGCTTTAGAGTTTCTGTTATCACACGTGATTCCAGCATGTGATTATGTCTGCTCCCTACCCTATGACAAGCGTGCCTGCCAGCCTCCAGCCCGCCCCACCCCTCCCAAGAGCAACGATCTTTCTTTGTCGTCCCCACACGCTCCTGCTGCTCCACCCGCCCCGCCCCACCCCCGAGCACAGTACTTACCAGCTTCTGGCCCCACCCCGTCCCTCCCTTCTCCGTCCCGTTGCAACAGGTGCCTTAACACACTGGGGGGTACAGAGGCAACAGTGTCTAAACGCCACGTGTGGAGGCGGGGGACGGTCTGTTTCAAGAGGCCTGGTGCTACGAACCTGTTGTTGTTGAATCACTATATCGTCATGATCGAAGGCATCACCACCACCACCAACACTAACCTCACCATCGCAGCCATTATCACAACCCTTGACAACGTCGTGACTTTCAAATTAGTATTTTCATTTAGTACTGCAAATTCTACTGTTTTCTTTTTTAAATACGTTTTTCTTCTCCCAAGTGCCATCATCCGTGTTATACCTGGCTAGCGTCTCACCTGGAGAGGCAGGGGCAGGTGAGTAGTATGAATGGAGAGGGAGGCCGGACAGCCCCCTCCCTATACCCGAGGTCTGTTGCTCAAGAGAAGCAGGTGTGAGGTGCGCTCCTCCACTCACATCCACCCTTCTACGCCTCGCTCCTGCCTATAGCTACACCCTCTTACCCCCGTACAAGGCCGCCGCATTCCCAAACCAAGGTTTTGGTGTTAGCTTACGACGCAACAAACCACGCCATTGGTCTTACCTTACCACATTACAAGTCAAAAGATCCCGGAACGATCTCAGAACATAACACTTCCAATCCTTTGTATACACGTACAACACCCCAGGCCTCTGGTCACGTAGTCAAAGACTATACTGCGAACTTTTAAAACATACATACACACACACAAAAAAAAAAGGCTTTGGTGTGAACTTAAGACGTAACAACCCATGGAACGGACCTTGGTGTGAACTTACAGCACAACAAACCAAGGCTCTGGAGTAAGCTTATGACGCAACAAAACGAGCCTTTGAGGTTAGCTTATGACTTACTAAGCTTATGTTGTTATGATAAAATGGTGTATCGTGTGAGGTGAAGACAGAAGGGTAAGCCTCTAGTGTTATGAAATGAAGCAAAGCAAGTCTCGAGGGAGCTCAATACATACATCAAGCCTCTAAAGTGAGCTTAAACACAATCTAAGCCTTAGTCTTGGCCCCTGTGCTGTGCCTGGTTATATACTGAACAGGTTGACCAGCGGCAGATAATTCCAGCCAATCACCAAGCGGTACACCAGACGACAGCCGGTCATTTATTGGGCCACACACAAGCCTAGTGGGACAAGCAGCCAATGACCATGAAGTACACGGCCCAATATGATGAACTGACTTAAATAACTCAGATTACACATACTGAAACAAACATAAAAGAGACAAGATGGGGACCCGCGAGTGTAAACATTCCCTCACAGTCAACTTGTTACCAACGACCAAATCCATCAGCCTGGACCCAGCCCGGGCAGCCGGGGGTGACGACCCCCAAAGACTTCACCAAGTATGTTAATCTACTCCGTGGTTTGAATTTCTAAAACAGTCAAGATTCTAAAGTTTCTTTCAATAATGATATAACATTTCGGTAAATTTGTGGTAGAACTAGAAAAGTTACTGGCGCAGTCACTTACAACACAAGTATACCAGAACTTTACTGTGCTATTACATGCTCACACCGCAAGCAGACCTGGACTTTACTACGTTACATGTTCACACCACTGGTTGACCTTCTTTACTGTGTCTTTTGATCATAGCACCGAGTGACCTGTGCTGTGTCTTTAGCTTACACCACTGACTAACCTGGACTTTACTGATACCGTTAGCTCAAGCCTAAGCCCGACCATCTCTTTACTGTGCTGTATGCCCACACCATTCATTGTCCTGTAGCTTACTGTCGTGAACTCATGGCCTGGCTCTGAATGAGTCATATATGCCTATAATGAATGAGTGAGGCGTGTCGTAAGTTCACACAACTGGCTGACCTTGATCTGACAATGTCGTAGTTAACATCACTAGTGTATCTTATTCTAAAGGACAGTCAGTGTCGCAGTTAACATCACTAGTGTATCTTATTCTAAAGGACAGTCAGGACCTGTGTCACGCAGACAGGTGAAGGTCCAACATCTGTCATGGTGTAAAGAGGTGCTACACCTGAACAAAAGTCTTACGCAACATAACAGATGTTAGCGATGTGATTTAGAACAAATGTTCAGGCGGTGAACAAAAAGGGCAGGCGATTCTAATTCGTTCTGGCGTGGTATTAGAGAGAGAGAGAGAGAGAGAGAGAGAGATGAAAGTTTGGCCGGCCAAATATGTGTACCGCACGCTAAAGCCCCATTCACCTGCCCTCCATGACCAATACATTCGACGGGATTCTATATACTCTCTCCTGGTGGGTGTAGGATGGTGTTAGGAGGTGCGGCGGGCTGTTGAGAGAGGGTATGCCAGCCCCAGGGGGTATGGCTGGCCTTGGTGATGGTGGTGGTGGTGGTAGTGGTGGAGGGGAGTACCTATGACGAGATTTTTGCCAAAAGGCAGAGCTAGCAAGTACCAATTACCGCGCGTTTTTTTTTAAAAGAATAATTTCTCTCTCTGCCGCCCCGCACGTAACATGATTATCAGTCCTTGGTTCATCTGGGACTGTCTTCAACATATTTCAAGTCTTCTTTTAAATGTTTCATATTTCTCCCGGTAGTACACTGATTTATATTTTCTTGCCTGGGTCTCGTATACATTTGTGTTATCTATATTGTATTTTCCCTGGTATTATCTTCCTTGTTTGTAGAGAGAGATTTTTGGTCAGTAATACTGTCCTTTGTCACAGTAACATGTTGTCATGCGTGGAATATCAAGTATCCTTCTCTTCCCTCCACTGGGGCTGTGAGGATCGAATTCTCTCTCAACCCCTCACGATCCCTCGTATGTTCCAGACCACCAATTTTGCTCGTGGTGTGTCAGTGAATTCTCTTTAACTTGTTTATTCGTGCCTATATGGCTGGCGACCACACGACAACAGCAACATTCAATTTTGCTTTTCATGTATACACTGAGCATTTTCATCCATAGTTTTCAGTCTCTCACACTCATTATCATACCACTCATTAGTTGGTTTGATCTAAATCAAATCTTCTCAAAATGCCCTTAGAATTCTAGTTTCTCATTCATGATGACTCTAGGACATGAAACGTTTAACTTTCTATCATTTTCCCGCTTGGTTAGGCATGGGGTGTAATCAAACGGACTGTTGTCAATCGCTCCGTGGCCTATTTGCTGATATTTAGCTTCGCTGATTTCCATCAGTAAATAATCATCATCACTGGGTTCATGTTGAAGGCAAAGAGAAGGGGAGGGGGGGATGGAATGAGAGGGGGTGGGGTGGGGTGGGGTAGGGGGCTTGTCACACAACTGGCAATACATATATGGTAAGGTCACAGCCTCCCCAGCTGACTCACCTTCCACGCTCCTTCATGCTCAACCCTTCTCCATCAACCTAACGTTCCTTCATGCTCTATCCTTCTCCCTCGCCCCTACTCTCCTCCATACATTCTGTCATGCTCCAACCTTTCCCACGCTCCCTCTTACGCTCTTTCACGCGCCAACCTTCTCCAACGCTCCAAAACTTCCACCTCATGCGCTACCATATGCTCACCAACAGACTTTAAAAAGCCATCACTCTACACAACCGTAATTATGTTCCTTCCTTCTCACATTGCTTGCTAATGTTCTCTCATACTTTCTGGGGAGGCTCAGCAGCCTACCATACTCGCACTGTCAATCGCAATCAGAATTCTTTATAAGACTTGACTGCGGGAATAGAGACGAGCCCCTGAAACCGAGTTGCCTATTAAGTGTTTCATGTTGATACACAAAGCTTTCCTTTTGTTCATGCACATATCCACGGACAGGTATACAGACAACATACGGACACAGACACTTAACCTCTGTTGCCATCTTTAACAGGTCTCCAGTAATATGCCCCATCACAAAGGGAACGTATATATATATATATATATATATATAAGATCTTGATCTTGGCTACAAAGCAGGGATATACAACTCAGCTAAACAGTGAGGGGGAGGGACCACGAAAAAAAAGAGATGGTTCATAAAACCGAAGACCAGCTCTCCCAGCAATACCACGAGGTTAATTCGAAGAACATGGCCAAACGGACGTAGACACGGACCTTAAACAGTAAATTTGGAGCTTCCGCCGGACCGTCTCCACAAAGAATGGAGTGTTTACCCAATGAGACAACGTCTGTGGCAGAGCAAGATCACAGGGGTGTGAGGGGTGATGCTTGCGGCGTGGTGACTCCCTGCGGCCGGCGTGGCTCGATTCCACCAGCAGGCAGGGATGACGATGGCTGTACTGCAGGCCAGACGCACCTTAACCTGACTAGCGAGGACTCTGTCTGAGGCAACGCAACGCTGCCTTACATCGTTCCAGTGCTGACCAGAGATGGGACACACCGAGTGATGGGTCATACCTAGTATGGGACACACCTGATTATGGGTCATACCACATGCGTAAAGTCAGGAGAAAGGTCACATCTGTTGATGGGTGATAACTAAAGATGGGAAATCCGGTGATGGGTGTGACCTGGTGGTGGGACATATCTGGCGATGAGTAACAAGAGACAACAACAAGAGTGACATGAGGAAGTAATGCCCCAAAGTTGACACAGGGTCTCTCGGGGCAGCGGTGTCTCTTCTCCGGCTTAAAGTTCATGGTTAATCCGGGACAGATGATGACAGGATTATTTAACAGTTTCAGAAGTGAATAACTAAGGGTTCATGGACTTACCATGTCTGCACACACAAACAGACATTTATGCCGAAGGCTCCTGTCACGGAGAAAAGCGCTCTTTGAGTCAAGGTTTTAAGGAAAATAGAAAAGGGCTAAAAGACAGAAAAGCACAGGGAGAAGTTAAAAAAGGATCCAAGATTACTGGAAAAAGTGGAAAACTTATTTTTTAAAAACGGTCAGGTAGCAGCTGTCAGGGGGAATATTTGACAAGGTAAAGAGTTCCAAAGCTCAACGGTGTAGGGAAAGAGAGACATTACAACGGCTCATCACTGATCTGCCTAAAGCCACACATTCTCTCGTCCATGAGCACACTCCTCGTGTCTCTCGGCATGTCCTTAACCCATATCCATTAGGCATCTTGTGCTATCCTTCTTAGAAATGGATTCCTACGAGATCTTTGTCCACCCTCCCTGGAACCTCAGCGAGGGAGGCCTACCAGGACCTGACTCTACAGTAATCCTACTCCTACCATGATGACCACAGACCCCGCCTTTCCCCCACGGTTCATTCACGTATGACGCAAAGAGAGCCATTCTTAGGCAGGCTCGAGTGATACAGACACAACAAAATTTCTTTACTTACAAGTTAAATTTACGTACAAAATGAGCTTAATACAGTCCTCAAGAATTCATAATATCGCTACAATGACAGCATCCTCTCTTCCACTCCTAATATAAACAAGTGTTTTACCTCCTTGGCTGTACATCCCTTGTATCGATGGTATCTGCCCGTATTTGTACAACTCTTTTTTCCTCTCTGTAGTTGAGCACTGCCTGCGTGCGTACCCTCCCCCGTAAGTGCACCCCTCTGTCCCGTGCTTTAAGTGCTGCCTTGTTCCTTGCCCGGGGCTCTGCCTGACCCCAGGGACCTGGCCTGCCACCTTGACCTCCCTCACTCAGCCGCCCGTCTCTCCTGGCCTACTTTCTGTCTGCTTTTATCGTCAGCTACGATGTCTGTTCCCCTCCCTTCTGTCTCTTTCTACTCTTCCTCGCAATTTTCCCACGCTAACCAGTATCACTTTTTTCTTCCCTGTCTCCCTTTCCTTTTCAGCTCCCCGTGGTCCCTCTACCCTTCTCTTACATCACCCCACTCCATCTATTCACAGCTCCTGTTCCGACCTCCATCTCTTAATTTCAAGCCTCCACGTCGGCCCAACTTTCTCTATTTCATTCTTGCTCATTTCCACCCTCTTCCCTTTCATGTCAACCCTACATCTCCTGAAAATTTCGATCCTCACATTAAACGCCATCATTATCTGGCTCCTCTATCCTCCCATCCGTTCATCCAAACTCATTCCTCCCATCCCACACCCCCAGCAGCATTCCTCCACAGTCAAACTCTTCATCCAACCTCCGTCCCTGCCTTAGGTCCAGCCACTAACCAGTCTGCCATCACCTTCCACAAGTACACGCAAACTTGCACTTGCTGCCATAGCCACATAATAGACCCCTATCAGGTCGGGTCTCGCCTCTCCTCCCCTCCACACATAATCTCTCTCTCTCTTTCTCTCTCTCTCTCTCTCTCTGCAGTTATGTATCATAGCAAATTCCCGTCGCAAGTTCTCTCTCATACATACAAACGTGTTGTGTGGCTTGATTTTTAAGGTCCTGACGAATATGTCACTTACAATCGAGGAGAGACCCCATCCCCTCAAACTAACACCACCATCCATAGACTCAGGAACGTGCCGTTTGTACGTATGTCACCACCAAGAAAGGTTCAGTGTTTGGCCTGTAAATACCCTCTGAGCTCGATCTCAAAGGTCTGTCTTACAAATACCAGAGGTCATCTCCTGACCTCTGAATGCTGACAGAATAAACAAGCAAAGGTGTAATCCTGACCAAGTAACGTAGTGCTGAACGTCGTGTTGAAATTCAAAAGGCCAGCTCCCTAATTTTTAACGCTGGATTTATGATTTTTTCATTGAAATGAACACAAAAGCTAGAGACTGGAAGAGAGCGAACGCGGCCTTTCTTCGTCTATTCCAGGAACTACCTTGCTAACTTTAAAATTTCTTATGGTTTCTTACTTCTAACACAACGATAATTAGGGACTTAGAATCAATGTAAATTCTAAACCAGTTTAAAGTCTTGTGATAGTAAACCTAACGGCTGCACTCAACATGCAATAATGCTGGATGTCGTATTCCCTCATTGAATAAGACACGTTCCCAATGTACACCCCCTCACGACCAGTCCACCCCTCACTAGCAGTAGTGAGCTGGTCCATAACCCAGCCGGCCAAAGAATAATCCCCTGAAGGTTCTCACGCAGATCCATTATCCTGTTCGGTGGCATCCCTCCCATGCTCCATCCTCCCAAGCACTCTGCAACCCTCCTGGAGTACACACGCCGTCTCCCAGGAAGAGAGCGCCTACGTTCGATCTGGATACAACTGGAGTGTTTGTTGGTGGCGATAGTCAGAGGTGTAAACAAGAGAGAAGGTAAGCAGCAAATGAGAGGAACATGAGAAGGTTTACCGTACCTACCATCACAGGGATGCTAGGGCGTCGACAAAGACCTGCCAGGTGTTACGTCCACAGGTAACTTGTGGTTTCTGGGCCTCAACCCTCATGTTGGCGTGGGTGTGTGGGGGAGGCGTCACCCTCCAGAACCGCTACGGAGGAGCCCTTGGATGGCTTGGGGCACGGTGGTGAGGCCAAGCCCTATGGTCAGGGGGCTGCCTTGCTTGGAACTCACTATCCACAGCCTATCGTATACGAAACCTTTCAGCAATTACAATTCTTCCATGGCTTTACAGTTCCATAACACACCTTTATTTTCTCATCCTTAGGGAATTTCTTTCGTGCGCATTCCTGGTATGTCTGACCTGTCATAGAGTAAGTATGGCGGACTTTAAACCAGGATAGCACATTAAAAAAAAATCTTATGCTGACGTGAGTAAACAGGATCTCTTCTGGGCTCTTCAGTTTTCATTTTCTATTATCAACCATCTCTCACATCCGCTGGCGTGAGGGAGTAATATACTCGAGTCCCTGGCTGGAGTGTGAGGGCGAAGCCTGTCCAGCTATGAGGCAACGCACCTGCCCGTTGTTACATGAGCCAAGGCTTCCTCCTCATGCCATCCTCACGCCTCTCACACTCATTAATGTTGCTACATTCATTCAGCCACAAGGTAACGCAATGCTTCGTTCAACCAATGTCAAACTTTAAAGCAAGGCTGTCCACCTTCGATGGCAAACCCCACGGCCCGGAACCGCACAGCGCGCTGTTCACCAACAATTTCTCATACACGCTCCACCAGCAGGTTCCTGGGTGTCCGGCCTGTGCCGCACTGTACGCTCCACCATCAGTCTCTCCCAAGCCAAGCGTGAACCGCTCGCTTATCTACCACACAAACAGACAATACGCCACCGGCTGCTACTGTGGCTGTGCCTCTTAATATCCAACCACACACAGTAAAAAGAAAAAAAAAATTAGGCAACCACTACTACCACTGCTACGGCTACGACTACTACTGCAAGGGCTGGGGCTCGGCACCTAGTGTGGCCGGATAGCTCTACCTTACGGCCCCTTCCTCACGCCCACATCTCTACCTGCCGGCCGACGCCCACTTTTCTACAGCAATAAATCCAGACCACACATCCCCTCCTGCACCGCCCCAAGGCTTCCACCTTAACCCCCTCCCTCCCTTCCCACACACACCCCCTACAGCAGAGCACCTTTCCCCGTTTTAAACAAACAACGAATGTCTATGCACCACATCCTCTACCTCCTTCAGTAAACCCTACACTATCTGTACACTGTTCTAAAAACAAACTGTCACTCAGTGTATATGTAATTTGTTTGTGTATACAGCGTAACTGTCAAAACATGTACTCGTACTATGTACACTGTATACCTAATGTGATGCTCTTCGTATATGTGTCACATTACCTTACCCTGTATTACACATTTGCTCCTAATATCATTCTTCCCCTTTATGAAGGGACAAGGACCGTCTGCTTGCCTGAGCCCACATGACACCCTCCTCTGTCGATGTATTGTAGCCACTGTACGCACTAGACTTGCCTCCACGTACTACCTAACCATGTACTCTTCACTTATGCTATCACTGAAATACTTTGTATACATCTGTTAAATAAAGATATGATAACGAATAATCCTTTCCATTCCTCTGAGTCGTTTCTCTTCATCCGGCACACCCATCCTATACTACTACCCTACCAGCCGTACCCTTCACCTACACCTCGCACTCCCTTCCACTGGCACGATTAGCTTACGAGCGGCCAGAGGTGCTACCACACCAGCGACCACAAGAAGGATACATCATCGCGTCCACATCTCGTCTCTAAATGAATTCCTTTTCATAACGAGTTTACAGAACAAAATCCAAGATATATGACGATGAAAAATGAGAGAAAAAAAAAAAATCCGACGAAGCCATAGGTCAGACGGGCGCCAGTACCTTGCCAGCCAAAAAGTTAGTTATGGGTCTGCAACACAAAACCATGACGCCTCTACACCATATGCGTCTAACCAATCAGACTTAAAAGATGATCATTCAGTAATAAGGAGTCTGATGTCAGGCTCTCGTTCTTTCAAATACCTTATGTGTATATACATCTTTTTCTTGTACGAATACGGCGACAAATGAGAACGCTTGTGCTTTCATGAGGATTTCGCTACGTATTAATGATTAATTAGTATGCTGCTGACACACCTTGAACACCAGCAAATAACGAGTGAAAAACAAAACAAAAAAATATCAGGAGAAAGTTACAAGACTTGTGGCCGTGTGTAGTAAGGGCTGAGCGGCGCGTGGCGGCCGCTCGTCCACTGGGGCTCCTACACTGCCCGTGTTCATCCCCTCCCGTGGCTGCAGATGGCGGTGATGCAGGTGATAATTAGGCTACTGGATATTTCCTGTTTTAGAGGTAACACTTCTCTCCCTTCAATAATCTTCCTTGCTGTCAGTGTCTTATGTTCTTTGCGAGTTCTAACTGCCTAGTTGATCGGATGACTGATAATTTACCGGTGACTGTGACTGATGCAGTCACCCTTCACACAGCCGATGATTTTACGTTGGCGATCTTGAAAGAAGTGCTGGCGCAGCTACTGACGCTGGTCCGGTCGAACCCAGCGAAACCTTCTATCGCTATGGCCTCTCTGCTGCGCCCCAACAGACAGACACAAACACACACACACACGTCCTGCCATTAGCATCTTTCCAGGTTCCGTACTTCAGCCTGCCTCTTCCTCTGTGCCTCACCCGGCAGCCAGTGTGGGCGGCGCTCCAGCTGTGACAGTTTCATTACTCATCACCGCGAGAGAAGAAGGCCAGAGGTATAATGGAGCGACACCTCCACCACCATGTTCAATTATCGGCGTTATGTCTGGCGTGTCGCCGCCGAGGGGGCCGGCCGCCCCGTACTGGGTCAACGGGACAGAGTCTGACGTGCTGGGAGACAAGACAGACGAGGAACTAGTTCCCCGGTACATTGAGGCACAAACAGTATCTTGTTACACTAAATTCCCATCATCTTGACACGTCCAGTTACCTTCAGCAGTATATGGATGAAGATAAACAAAAAAATATCGAAAACACGAAAGAAAAAACAGTAGAAACTCAGAGAGTAGAGACATCCTTGCTGACGACCACCTGCCCACTTCCCTTGCCTCACTCTGCGAACATCGCGCGAGGGCGTACAAAGGATTTCACATCCCACCACCCACGGCCGCCTTCCAACCCCCACCACGGCCTGATTCACACTCGCGTCAGCAATGCTTCATTTACCCTGAAATGACGCCGAGACTTGGACGATTGTCTGAACTTGAAAAAAAAAAATGCAAGAATGAAGAGGAAAAGACAGAAATAAAAAGACAGTGGAATTTTATTTGTCGGCTACAGGGCTGTATCTTGTGGCCGGGAGAGCTCGTGCTAAGTTGAGCGTAAAAGCACTGGATGCTTAGTGGAGAGGCCATGTGTGAAAGGCAACTGCGATGGCAGGCGACAGGTGGATAACACGAGTAGAACTTGTTATACGATGAGCACACTCCCCCCCACAGCGGCTGACCAGGGACCTGGAGGTGTGCTCTGTGATGGTGATTCTTAGTGACAAAGGACCGGGAAGAAGGCCCTGTGATGGTGAGTCGTAATAACTAAAGATATGGAGGATGGCTCTGAAATGGGGGTACCGTCAGTGGCTTTGTTTCCCACTATCCAGTCGTCTCTTGTACATTTCTTAAGGTTGGAATTTGTTCAGTCGCACCCGGGAGACGAAGGCTCCTCCCTACAGGAGTGGCAGTACCATCGCCGTCGGCGGGGACGCTACCCTATACCTCCGGCTCTAGATGCTTCAGTTGGCGGGTTCAAGTTCCCGCTGGGTGGCGCGTCACCCGACGCCACACACACCAATATTTCCCGACTATAATCGTCCGTCCGTGTCGGCGGCAAACGCCGTCTCGTGATGTCGAGAAAGAAAACGATGACTGCTGCTGCTGCCGCTGCTCTGTTTACCTTTGTTACATAAAAAAGAAGAAAAATCATTAAATCAATTTTGTGAGGCTAGACGTCAAAAGCCACTTTGCGGATCGCCCTGAAGACCCGCCTCTAAACCCACACATCCACCCGAACTAAAAAAGAGGGTTTTCGCCCCCTTGCCCCCTTCTCCACCACAGCCCACCGCACCATCAACAATGCATCCACGACACTGGATCTAATTCCCGCGGTAATTTCAACACGACCAGTCTGTGGGGGAGGGCAGGGAGGGGCGCAGACCATGCACCCTCCCGCCCCTCTCCTTCGGTTGTCAACAAAAGAACGACAGCTGTGTCATGGCGTTACCCTCCTCCTATAACTCCTACTCCCTCCCTCGGGGCGCCATCCTCCCCACCCACCCTTCCCTCCCCCGTGCACACAGTACACCGCTCAATAAAGACGCTCGGCCAAGTGTCTTGGCGGGCCACCACCACCACCACGGGTTATGGGACTCTGAGTCATACCGATGTAACGAAGGGGACCGAGGTAACGTGAGGGGAGGAGGGGTGGTGGGAGCCTGGTGGTCAGCTTGTGACCCGCTGGCGTGGGGGACCACAGGCCACAGCGTGTGCGACGAACGAATACACAACACGCCGCTGTCACGCGGGACGCCCACCACACGCCCGCTTCCCACCACACCCTTAGCCAGCACACTAGTTGTCATCACCTACTCCTTTCGAACATTAGCTAACAAAATCATCGTTTTCATTCCAGAGACATTTCTTCCGCAATACAGCAGACGAAATAAGTAATCGCAAAACACTGAGACTTGTGTTTACCCCTCAGAGCTCAGGCCGGGGATGTGGCTCCACTAGTGATCTTATGTTTACAGTCACCTTCCTCTACCACTGGTGCCTGGAACACCAGCCACATTGGGAGAAAATTCCTACTACAGACTCCCGAATGCGTCGTGAGACTTTCCCATCGTATTCGATATAGTTGACGAAATAAAGAAAAACAATTACGTTAAATTATTAAGCAATTTGCCTCCAAAGCAGAACTATCTTGGTGTAAAGATCATGGACCACCAGCGCCTCCAAACTCTTTCAGCAACCTACAACAGCCTCTCTCGCGTGCGTGTTCCATGAGGGAATAGGCGGTGTCTTTCAGCGTTCCATGACCCTGGACGCTTCCAGAAATAGTCCTGGGTTTAATTACACGTTCTGCCTCTGTCTTCTGGTAGGGTAATTTCACCAGAAGACAATAATCGTAAATATTCAAGGGGTCTGAACACACGTATTATCAAAATCTCGGCTTTTCTCGTGCGGGTCTTCAGGAGCCAACGTATCGTCCAGGACGAGGGAGCAACTGTGTTCACCTGACGTGACCAGTTGAAGGTACGATCACTGCCGCACCTCCTCACCTTCTCCTCCAGCGCTCCGTAACGTCCAAAAAATGCGCTCTGCATTCTGTTCCTCGTCTGACGCGCGTGTTCCCGCTAGAAAACATTATATGACGCATGGCTACACAGACGGCGTTCTCTACGTCATAACTCCTGACACAGACTCTGTAACTGTTCGCCTAAAGACGATAGGTCTAATGTCATCTGAAAGGATTTCTTTCTTTGCTTTCTTCTTCCTAATCAGTCATGCATTTTCTGTGGTCCAATCTGTAGTCTACACCAGTCGAAAGTCTTAAACAGGTCTCGTTACATTACGTCAATATTCTATTGTCTTGCAAGAGACTGTACAACGTCATCACGTGATAAAGGACGCGTTCGAGGAAGGCAGTCGTGGTACCAGGAGTGAAACACAACACACACGATTTCCCGATAAAAAAATCATGAATAATGAGCCTTCGGCTCTCGCCGCCATGGCCAACACTGACGAATCTGTGTTGACCGGTCTGCATGCATCTCCAGCCACAGACTAAGACGCACCAACATCAACATCCCGATAATAAACTTCGAATCTCCTTATTTCTTTCGTCAATTCCTTGAAATATCAAGGTCTCCGACCCAAGGGACGAGCAGGGAACAAGCTCCAACCGCTCACAAACCTCCTCCAAAAAAATTTTTCAAAGAAATAAAAAAAATCACGAAACTTCAGATTCTATTTTGGGTTTATGATGACTCAGTCTCCAAGTTAGGCCTCGCTGGCCTAAGACTGTCCTAGATATACCTTTTATGCACATCCCACGTCATGTAGCAAATACAGCACCCCAGGCCACGAATGCACCAACGCAGGCAAAGCATATGTACTTTCGGCTACGAACGAAGCAACCTAGGTTACTAATGTAGCACATTGGCGAGGAATCAATGGCACCCCCAAAGCTCAAATATACCACCCACGCTGCGAATATTGCATTCCCCAGACAAGAATATGGCACCCACCTCACGAATACTGTGACTGGAACAAAAAATGTGGCACCCAGGACAAGAAAGCAGAACCTTGGACATGAATATAGTACATCTGGCCACGAATGCCGTACCTCAAGCTACAACTATTGCAACAAAGGCTATGAATATTGCTTCCCAGGCCACGAATATCGTACCCCGAAACAAGACTATCCAGATATTACCCATCTGACGTTTTTGAAGCTGGTGCTGCACCCGAGTGAAGGATATACCTGTTGCACGACCATTTTTTTTTTTTTTTTTAGCTTACCTACAAAGACCATGTGAACGTCCGTCGGCGTCCGTCCGTCAATCTTCTTTGAAATTACCGGACCAATTTTACCCAAACCTGGCAGCGATGGTCCTCAGAGGGCAGGTCCCTTGTCAAAAGTGGGTCCGTCGACCCCGACCACTTTCCAATATGGACGCTCTTGCTGGCGACGAAGTGCTCGTTATCTTATCACATTTCTATCTTCTCCTCCTAAACCACTTGGACAATTTTATCATACTCGGCAGAGATGGTCCCAAGGAGGTCCCTTTTTCAAAACCGCGTCCGGTAACCCCGAACACCATCCAATAAGGCCACCATTACTCAAAACAAAGATTTCTTCAGAGAAAAAAGAAAATCCGAGTTATACCAGAACTGTATTAAGTTTCAACTGTACCTAAAATGAGAAAGAGGGTGCAAATAGTACAGTGAGAAGTGTTCTGTTAAAAATTATAGTTTTTGTCAAGTCTGAATGGTTATAAGAATGAGGCGTATTTTGCCAAATCACTTAAAAATCAGTTTGCTACAAACATTATGGCGATGATCCCTGGATGGTCTCGACCCCCAACCACCACCCATTATGGCCGCTGCCATAAAAAATAGAAACTTATTCAAATTGTCAGAATTTCTTCGTTTTACATCAAACGCTCCTAAACCTGGAAATGTAACTATGTAATCATAATCTGATTAACAAATTATACTCGTTTTTTCCGTAAGATATAGTTTTAAATTATGTAAATTGGTCATATTATGATATAAAAATCACCTTCTACTATGGAAAATTCAGAGCCTGGTGAGTGAGAGAGGCAAATGTGAACCTCTAGTTTACCTACGTAGACTCTCGACATTAATGTGATTTCTACCGCCTAATGTACGGTGTGAACTGCGGCCTTTAGCGACGGAAGGAAGAGAAAGTCAAGAGGTAGGTGGTGGGGGGGGGGGTTGCTGGTGGGAACGGGGGAGTAGAGGGAAGGAGTGCCTGGGGTTAGGGAGGGAGGGGGAGGAGGAGATCTGAGGAGTGAAGGGGAGGGGTTCAACGGTGGCTATCATGCAGCCATCTGGAAGGTAGGGGGCGCTGGAGAAGGGGATACACGAAGGAGGTGGTGGGGAAGGGGTTGCGGAAGGGAGGGAGACAGTGGAGAAGGGGGGTATGTAGGGTGGGGGAGGAGGTATGGAGGGGGAGGGAGGCATCATTCATTAAAGTAGATGAAGCGGGGTGGAGGGGGGGAGCCAGCAGATAGCTCCACCCCCCACGTATTCAAACTCGCCAGGAATGTTATTACTGCTGCTGCTGCTGCAGGTGGTGGGGTGAACACCTGTGCAAAGATCTTCCACAGCCCAAACTGACACACTCGGCAACCTGAACTACGGAGAACGACTGAAAATGCCGAAGTCGTAACATCTGAAGGGCAGACGGGAGAGGCATATCGTAACGCATATTTGGAAAATCCTGGAAGACATTGGTTCTCCGTGTACACTCAGATCCAGTTGCCTTTTAGCAAGACAGACTTGAGGGTCTCTGTCAGACATTAGTCAAAACCGAAGGTCTCGGTACTCAGTAAGAACGATAGCGCAAAACAAGAATAGAAAATATCAGGGGCCTTCAGTTATTACGAACAATATGGACTGGCTGTCCAGAATAAATATTCCTAACTGGTCTTACGAGTTATCTGCACTGCGCGCCTGATCCACCAGGATGTGGTCACCACGTAGACCTGACTTGAGCATAGACGCAACACGACAGGTTGGTCCCAGACTCACCTGATGGGGTAGAAGGCCTCCGAGACCAGGCCTACTCATGAACGACTAGTGAGGGTCCACTTACACAACATTCCCAGGTGGCAAAGGTCTGACTGAAAGGCTTCGGATAAAATACGGAACAGAAAATAAATAAGAGTACGTGTTCCCATTTATTTCAGGCTGATGAAGGCCCTCAAAATAACTGGAAAACTTATCTTAGTAAGTTAACACAAGAGATAACTTTATGAAATGCTGACAATTACAGACGTACTGCAAAAGAAAACCGTTCTATTTTGTTTTCTTTCTTATGAGCGAGTTACTGTGTAGGGAGAGAGAGGAGAGCGTGGGATCAGCCTGAAACATGGTCGCGGTCCGCATTCGGACGGCTGTCCGGCACTTGAGTCACTGTCCCAGACGACAGTAACACATATGTAAGGTAAGGCAAGGTCGCAGACTCGGCTGTGGGAGTAGAACACCTCCAAAACCACCGTAAGGTCCCAGACCCAGCTGTAGGTATAAAGACCCTCCGAAACCATGGCACTGTATACACAGAAATACCACGGTAGTCTTGGTGAGGCCCGCCCTTGCATGCCACCCACTCCGAGGCCTCTCTCTACGCCCAGCTGGATGCTGATTCAATACACAATTCATGCTTCCAGTTCGGAGAGAACGGGACTCAGCTCTTGCTCACCATAATCGCCAATTCCAGGACGAACTGAGCACACTCGGTGCTTACCCAGACACTGTTATAATAAAAACAATTGCAACCATAACGAATACTGGACATATTACAATCAAAACAAAGGCATTACGTTACTGAACCTTAAACTCCTTCAACACTCGTTTAACGCATTCAATATGGCATCAAAGCACACTATAGGCTGACGAAACTGGAAAAAAAAATAAGAACAGTACTGTTATTTTCTTTTTCCAATGTGGTGAATGAGGATTTTTTCTTCACGGAGAAGTGAAATTTCTGCATATATATATATATATATATATATATATATATATATATATATATATATATATATTCTGCTTAGTCCATGCGTCCAAACTCACCGTTCAACTCTCCCGTATCATCTGAAGTTTCTATCTCCCTTCAGGCCAAGTTAGGTAGTGTTTTAAAGTTATGCATGAAACGTAATGACTGAAACGTTCTGAACCAAGGAAAACATCACTAAATACGAGAAAACAAACGATGTTATTATCATCTTCTTCATCATTACTTATGTCATTATCTTTGTCAAAAAGACAAGCAAGTAAACTGTAGGAAAATCATTATAAAAATCAAACTTTGGTAAACGTAATGCCTTACCTTTACAAACGGCCCGTGTGAGGCAGCACGGAGCTCCTACAAAGATGATATAATAATCAGAAATTCTATAATGTAAGCAACGAGTTAGCGGAAGGGTATTAGCAGTAACGACTATACGTGGTCGTGCTGCCAGCCACGACCACCTGTCTTACGAGGGCAGGCGGTCGTGTGCTACTAAAAACCTACGACCATCACCAGTTGCCTCCCTCCCTCCCTCTGACCATCCATCCCCCTCACTACAATCCCACAGTCCTCAATACTTTCCCAAGACCCATCACTCACACGCCCCTTCGCTCACGTTACTTCCGGTAGTCTCCCATCCTCATCACGACCTCCCACTCTTCTCATAAAACTCCCATCCCCCTCACAGGTAACCCAGTCCCCTCGTAAATCCCAGGTCCTCTTACAACAACTCCCAAGCGTTCTAAGAAGCCTATCCATTTGTCTCCAGCAGGTCTGCCTTGCCCTCTGTCAAGCAACTCTCAGCTCAAAGCCTCACAAACGTAACCCTCTACCAAGCTGTTCTCAGGTCTGAGCCTCACAACCGTCTCACAGGTCCCTTGGCCTTCCCCTGCCACACAGCCCTCCACACCAGCTGCACACGTCCCCTTGCCCTCCCCTGTTATACAGTTCCTTTCCTTGTTCTTCATTTTGGAAAGTATTAATACAGGAGAGGAGGATTTCCAGCTTATACTGGAGCAAATAATAAAAATAATGAAAAAAAAAATAATAATAATGAGGCCGTCCTGAGCGAGTGGGATGATCTTAAGCAGACCCGGTGACTTCTAATTCATGACCTCTGAACCATGACCCCTGCCTGGCGCAGCAGATGCAGAAGTATGCCTCGGGTTATGCTCCATTTCCTCTCCCACTCTCACTCACTCTCTCCTCAGGCACTACAACCCCTCCATCCGGCGATAATGTGGAGGGAGTGAACCTAGCGAGGCAGGTGAGAGTGTGGGGACCAAGGTTCCTTCGCTCCTGTAGGAGGAAGAACTCCCAGGGACTCCGTTACCTTACTGGAGGTGAGAACCTCCCACAACTCCTTTTCCCAGCCACCCATTCCGTCCACGTGATCCACTAGAATTTCACCCAACGCTGACCACACACCAAGTGCTGTTAGCTGGTCCAACAACCAACGTAAGATGAGCACACCTGCAGTGCTGTGAGATGACTACACAACAAAGTCTACACCGTCCCTTTCAAAAACGATCCTCTGATGAAGTTAACATGCATCGCATCCTCACACGTGCGTCCTGTGTCCTGTAATCGCAGCATAAAGAGACACTGTCGAGAGATGTGATGTCCTAACCTTACATCACTGTAAGAGATTTTGGGTCGTAAATCCATTCTATGTAGACAGTATGGCGACTGGGTTTCATTTCTGCACCATCCACGTCACAGACAACTGCAGGATTTCAACCTGGACATATCCTACAGAAGATGACCTTTCTTATGTGTAGTGTCCTCAAGGCGGAGTCCTTTTCAAGGTTAATGTATCAAGCACTGTACTTTTCCCGAAGCAGTACCCTTCTTAAGAGCACTGTCCCAAAGGCGATAACCTTCTCAATGTTAATACACCCACGGGTGTACTTTTCCCGAGGCAGTACCCTTCTTAAGGGTACTGTATTCAAGGCTATACCCTTCCTATGGGTAATTTATTTAAAGCAGTACCCTACTAAGTACGAGAAACGTCCCCAAGGCAGTACCCTTCTCAGGGTTAAGGTCTGAGATGGCTGGGAGAAAGGAAGTGCACCTTGAGCCACCATCAGGCTGTGCGGGGATATGGACGCGAATGAATCAATAATTCCTCAGGACATTCCCTGAAACCCCAGCCCGCCTCTCTCTCACAAACTATCATCCAGTCGACGTCTCATTTCCCCCTCTCTCTCGTCGTCAGATCCTGCCCCTGTCGACCTCTCCCTTTCTTACAGATTTCTTCGTCCTCAACTCCTCCCGCCACACTCGGCACCTCCCACACGACCCATCCCCCGCATCCTTCCCCACTTTCCACGTTTCCCGAAGTTTGATCATGACGCCATTCCTCTGGGCCAGGCTGTCAACACTTCTAATTTCCCAGTCGTCGCTGCGGCAGCCTGGGCCTCTCCTGACCTCACTCCCTCCCTCTTATCGACCAACCCTCCCACCTTCCATCACTGGCACTCCCTCCTTCCCTGTGTTTCCCTCCCTACCTGTAAGCTGCTCTCTGTAGTCTCTAAGAGGGTTTCCGTGGAGTCTAGGTCAGAGTGAGTCGCCTCATCATCAACGCTGTATTTTATGGCTACCTCCCTCTCCCTTCTTCCTCTCTTCCACTACATTCGTCTCTTTAACAAGAAAATAATATCTAGCCCTCCCTCTCCAACAACCTTTCCTTCCTCCAACTTTTACCTATCCCTGTTCAATATCTGTTCTCTCTCGCTTTGCCATCTACAAAACCCTTCCCTCGGTAACAACTTTGCTTTCTGCAACAACTTCCCTCCTAACGAACAACTCCCTATCTCTCTCAGTCGATATTATCCGACACCCTCCTCTAGTCATTCCCCCAACTCATCTCAATAGCTCTCTGACCGGCAGTCGTCCGCCTCCCCCCCACCATTCCTTCTTCCTACACTCAAATATCTTAATGTGTTATTGATCTCCCATTGCCAGCCTACAGTCACGTCACATGAACTAAACACGAGAGAAGAAAAAGAGAAGAAAAGGAGTAGGAAGATAAAAATTATAGGACTTAAGAAAAATTTCTTAAATACTACGTTAAAACAGGCTAAATACTATTTCCCTTATTATATCAAGACAAGTTTGCTAGGGACGTTCGTAGCGTCCACTCCCACATATATCAACACAACCCTTAACATCATGTCTGTCTGTTTGTCTATATATTCTTATTGAGGCTGACATGACGCAGGCAGAACATATTCCAATCATTGCAAATCTTCAACTAAAGATAAAACGGAAAGTGGAAGAGTAAATAGCTAGCATTAATTTGCGCTCCCCAGGTCCTTGTAGACTTGACTCAAAAAATGGAAGGGTTAGATCTAGGAGGAGAGCAAGTCATACGACACAAGAAAACACCACAGCTTCGCTGTACACGGAAAAGAGGTATCATAACGGTCAAACCTCGTTCAGTAGGTATCTACAAATAAACTACAGGGAGGAGCAGCCTTTCGCGTGCCTAGGGCCCGAGTCTCAGAGCTCGGGACACATACACAAACGGGTCATGAAAGCACTAGCTAAAATAATACCTGCAGAACAGGGAGAAGGGAAGCAACACCAGGGTGGACGGAAAGGTATGGTTGAACAGAGGTGACAGGAAGGGAGCTCATAAGGCGGAAGACTGTCAATTCTACTCTGGCTAAGACAGATATGCGAACAGTACTCCATGCAGGGGAGCTGAGGTCCTTGTAGATATGGAACAGATGCTTGCAAGAAAAACAATTGCAGTCTTTGTCCAATACCGGTAATAATACACCAGGACATTCTGAATGTCTATCTCTAGATTACTTTCACCCACTACAACATCCATTATTATTATCACTCACTTCTTCCTTCCGTCTCTGTTCTGAACTATTTCTCCACCCTCATCCACCTACCTGTTTATCTATGTCTTTATGCATCTATCCATACATCCTTATCTATCCACATAAACCTCTCCATTAATCTCTAACCTCCTCCTCTTCCCCATCCGTCTTCCCTCACCTACCCATTTCTCAGCTCTTGGTTCCGCCACTCTCCAGCTCTTTCTTCATATCTTCACATACAGTTCATGGGTCCTCGTCTTCGTTGTCTGTCTCCTTTTCTACTCTTCCCATCCTACTGCTAATGCGTCTACCATACTACTGTTTAAGCGTCTCGTTTCCTCCGTCACAAACAATCTCGAAAGGACCCAGTGGTCTGTTGCTGTCTGTGGCTCCTTGTGTTCCTTCATTCTCTCTCCTCCGTCTCCTACCACGTCTCAATGCCTCTCCCCACTCGCCACACCACCCTCACCCCTCCCTACACTCACCCAGTCCCCTCACCCCTCCCAGTCTCCCCCTGTCCGCCTGGCCCCTCAGACAAATCACCGTCCGTGAGTCTCTATTCATCATTAAGAATATGCAAATGTTGGAGGACCGGCCCTGGTGTTGCTAATGGCCTCTCTACACACTATGCCTCCCCCTTCCCTTCTACTTCCCCCTTCTCTCTCTCTCTCTCTCTCTCTCTCTCTCTCTCTCTCTAGCGTTTCCCCCTCTTACCTCCTTTACCCCATCTCTCTCTTTCCTCTTTATTCATTATCACCCGCTATCTCCCTTGTCCGTCCTTATCACCTAATGCATCTCTTAAACACAATCTCGTAATCTATCTTCCCGAATGATGAACATGAAGCTACGTAATATACACACACACACACACACACACACACACATATATATATATATATATATATATATATATATATATATATATAT